>JAWZYV010015829.1:0-51227 GCA_038373885.1 Cheiracanthium punctorium | reverse complement strand
TTAAGGATATTGCAATGATGAGCTGGATTTTATATGGTGAGTGCGACATTTACTACCGTTAAATAAAGTGACATTAAAAAAATCGTAAAGTATTAGTCTTAAAGATTTAAATAATTAAATCCAATTAAATTTATTAGTAAATAATTTTGATGTATTGTGTATTTGAATGTTTAAATAAATATTCATATTTAAAACTGTGTGTGTGTAACTGTGTGTGTGCATAGTGTTCGTAACTACCCGATTATATTTCTTTGCCAAAATAAAGAACCTGGGATTTAAATGGAATTAAGACAGGTATAACAGCAGCCAACCGGCAGTTGGCACATTTTTGCCAGTAGAGGGAGAAACGTGAAAAAACTGTCCAGGCAAAAATAGGGTCAAGATTAATTTTTAAATCTAGATTGACAGAACAGAAGATGAAATAAAACAAATGAATAATTAATGATTATGATTTTTTTTCCTCAACCCCCCTGAAGAAAAAAAAAATTGACTTTTATAGTTCTCTAATCAATATTTATATTAAAACAGTCCGAATTGAGAAAATTATTGTGTGTAAAGTATCTAAGATTGATATATATTTTTCTTCCCCCTCATTAAACGAAAGTAATGTATCAGTTTATTAATTATGAGTACTTTACAGATGATTAAAACAATATCTCAAGTATTGTGCTTTAAAAAATAATTTAATTTCTGAATGAACAGCTGCGGAAAAAAAGTCCCACTTGTACTTTATTCAGCCGTCGTTTGTCGTACAGCAAAGTTGCATATACCAATCGTTTACGGTTGACGTATACTTTAATTTTCTATACATAAAAAATTGCATAAGGGCTGTCTCCATATTAAAAATTCGCATCAACTTTTTTTTTCTCAATACCAACCCCTAGATTACACCTCATATTTCAAAAATTTAGTTCATTTTAATTCCGGATACTAATTTTCAATAAATTTGAACTGAAAACGAGTGAGTTATGAGCCCCCAAAATCCCCCTCCCCCTATTTTAAATTTTTTTTCATACTTTAATCCATATCTCATATAATATTGATAATAAGAAGCTGACTTTTATTCGTACTATTAGAACTAAACGACTCAAACATAATTTACTATTATTATAACTTTTAATAAAATATTAATATGAATTATGAATTATTAAATTAATATTTAATAAAATTATGAATAGAAACCTAGCCAAATTTTGATGGAAATAGATGCAAAAACTGGTTTTACATGGCTGTGCAAAATTTTAAATTTTTACGTTCAGTAGTTTATTTATATTAAATAAAATGTGTTATTTTCCTGAGTTAAAGGACCATATATAAATTTATTAAGTGACAAATTTTTGAAAGTTGCGCAAAATAAAACGTAAATTAGATTTCTTTTCCGCAAAAACACTCACTAAAAGATAGCGGTATTAAAAAATATGAAATTTTGAAGCATATAAATTAGAGGTTTTAACATTTTGATCGTGATTCTATAAAGCGTCTATTGTTGCGTCAGCTACTATATACCATCAAATAAAATGTTTTCTATGTATAGAATTAGTTGCAGTAGATGTATGTCTTCCAATACAACGTCCAATTGGAATTTCGTCTTCCAATACATGTTGCTTGATGGAACAATGGCTGCTTGTGTCTATTCTATGTTGCTTTAACCTCGTACGACCAAAGTCACCCGAAGTACGAGAGAGAGGTCTTCGAATTCAGCTATTGCTTTCTCCACAGAGCTTCTCTGTTCTGCCACGTCTTGTATAATTCCATCGTTCGACACTCAGATGATTTAGCTGTCGTTTGGCTGATGCTCTTATTAATGCAGGTAACAGGAGTGCATGTCGCCAACACTTCATTTTTCTTTATCACCTTCGACTTGTCCGTCTTCAATTTTCTTCTCTAAATCGGCTTGTCCGGATTTCATCTCTTTTATCATATCAGTTTTCATTATCATTTTTCTAAGGTCTTCTATTTTTCTTGTCCACACAATGCACTGCACAATTAAAGTCTTTCTTAAGAATCCCAAATTTGACACCATATGTTGCAGAATACTCTGCTTGTGTCCGGGGTTCGTCGTTCTAAAGTCCAGTTGGTGTAGAAAGTTCTTGAAAAGAGTCCACTTGTCAGGATGGAACACAAACTTTATTGGTTCTAGAACTTCGTTGAACAATAAGCTGTAAAAATTCCCAGCACAATCAAACAGTAATGTGCTTCTAACAATCCGCTTAGATCAGAAGCTCTCACAAATACTGTACTTCTCACACAAAATTAAAACACTTCCGCAGGCAAAATTCAGTGGAAATATACGAGGGATAACACTAACACTCCCTGAAGGCACAGCAATGAAGAACTAACCCACAGCACTTAAAATCAGCTTCGAAAAGCAAGCGGAAATACCGCTTCGCTAGCGTAACACAGCAAACTCACTGGACGGGAGCTCAATTCACAGTGAACTGGGGCCTCTGAGATGCGTGTATTTATAAGAGACGAAGCTACAGGGATCTTCGAGAAGAATGTATTTCTCGAAGATTCCACATAAAGCGGGAAATTTGATTACATCACAGAAGAGAAATGTTAGGCTATTGTGCATGGTAATGTAGAAAAACGAACTTTAAAGGCCCCATTGGGAAAATCGCGCCAATTGGCCAAAATGTCCCCCAGCTTGCCGACTTTTGGCGAAAATCACCAAATTTGGTGCCAAAAATAAGTCCCCTAAGGTGAAGTTATCGAAGGCATACTACCAATATTTTTCGAGATTTCTAGAACCGTCATCGAAAAATAATGGGGGAAACCAAAACGTCCGTATCTGCGTCTGTAGTTGACCGATTTTCATACAACAAAAAGCAAAATTTAAGTATTTACGCGTAGAATACGAATTTTGAACTATTTTAAACCCCAGAACAGCGGGTTGCCTCGAAAATTTATAATAGTATGCTTTAAAAATATTCATATTATGTACTGGCGTAATTAGATGGAGAGGGGCAAGTTTAACCCCTCCTTGTATGTATCACCCTTGTGTTATCCTTACACCATTGCTGGTACTCAGCACTAAAAGTAATTTTTTTTTAAGATCTTGAGTTTCGAAGCATTAACATAAACTTGTTCACAAAAACAAGTATGACTTGTCTTCAAAATTTCAGTGGGTGCTCCGTCTCCACAGAATATTTTCAGTGTGTGCTTGAGTCCCGGAGCACCCACATAGTTGGTGCAATTGTGTGAAATACAGCATCTGTGAAACCATCTGTGAAAAGCTTGTCATCAGCAAGTTACAGGGCGTTAATGCTTTTCTGCAAATATAGGTATCTATAATATAACTATGTGAGAAAACATGTTTATCATACACTTAAGTGAAAGATAAATACGAAAACAGACTGAAATTGTCAGACAGTTGGCCAAACTTTGACTTTATTTGATCGATCTGATGGCCACTAATTTCTGATTAAGAATGTTTTTTTTTCTTTTTAGTGTTTTCATTGTCTTGCCTGTATGTAGGCTGGTGCTTTCAGAACTGACGAAGCGCGGACTCTATTACATCCGAAATATAACTTTTTTATTTACCGTGTTTAACAAAGTAAATTTAAGTAGAACAAACTGATTTGTTAATTGATTTTCTTGTAGCGATCACTAGTTTTTCTAATGTTTGCACTTAGTTCTTTTACGATTATGTGTCTTCTTTTGTTATGAACTATCATGTTACTTGAAAAGGAGATTTTTTGGAATGGAAATTGGAAATATTTACTATGTTGCTGTAACTCTCATCGGGAGCCAGACACAGCAAATTGTAAATATAAAGTACAAAAATAGCAGGATTTCGGTCAGTGGCATAGCAAAAGTCTCAAATACCCACTTGGGGATCTCCCCACCGTAGAAAATACGAAAAAAAAGAGATGCAACTCAAATGTAGCTTTCCAAATGTTATCAAAACGATTAAATAATACTTGAACTTATAGTGTTTGTAAAACCAAGATATATATATATATATATATATATATATATATATATATATATATACATATATATATATATGTAACATTTTTTTAAAAAAATTTCTTGTTCAAAAATTATTGATTACCTTAAAGAATAATATATATGCTGGGATATTCAAAAGTATTTTCAAAGGTATACCACACTGTTATATGCAGGGTGTCCTAAAAAGTTAGTAATGAGCTTTCATTCCTTATCTACACTGCTCAAAACAATTAAAGGATATTGCGGTTTTAGGTAGATCTTGTGGTTGGGAAACTTTTTAACTGATTGATACATGGTCGACAGACGTAATAGGTTATATGAGAATAAATTACACATGTTTGACTGAAAAAAATGCATTTTATTGAGCATTTGTGTCGAAAAGGAAAAAACGCAATTTGTGCATATGAGAAAAAAGAATAAGAAAAGGTGTTTTCTTCAAAGGAAATCATTTTCAGTAGGGGGTATGGTTTCCACGCACGGCCAGCAACGTTGAACACGTTTGAGGCATGCAGTCAATGAGGCTATTAATCACGAGTTGGGGTATTCTATCCCACTCTTCCAGAAGAGCTCTTTCCAGTTCTTGGAGAGTTTGTGGGGATGGTTGGCGGACAGCAACTCGTCTTCCTAGAGCGACCCAAACGTGCTCTATTGGATTCATGTCTGGAGAACACGCTGGCCATTTCATTCGTACGATTCCTTACTCGAAAAGGAAATCCTCCACCAGGTAAGTACGATGTGGCCTGCAGTTATCGTCCATTAAAATGAAGTCATCTCCGATTGCTGCCGCGTAAGGGACTACAAAAGGTCTGAGGATCTCATCCCTATATCGGCGACCAGTCAGAGGTCCATCTCGAATGATGTAGAGGTCTGTGAGCCCGTCAAGGGAGATGCCACCATACACCTCTCCCACCGCTAAGCTGACACTTTCGTGCACGAACGCAGGATAATTCCTACTGCCATGGTCCCTCCAGATGAAAATACGCCTATTATCAGGATGAACTGAAAAACGGGACTCGTCAGAAAAAAGGACATTGCTCCATTCATTTCTCCTCCATTTCACTTGCTCTGTTACCCACTCCCTGCGATCGCGACGATGCCTTGATGTTAGTCTAACACATACCATCGGTCGGCGAGCATACAGACCTACACCATGGAGCCGGTTTCGGACAGTCTGAGTTGAAACCTTGGTGCCAGTAGCCGAGCGAAGGTGTTGTTGGAGAAGAGTAGCGTTGATATTCCGGTGTCTCCGAGCCGTTAACACTAAATAATGATCTTCATTGGGCGTTGTTGCCCGTCTACGACCTTGCCCTAGTCTTCGGCCTGCACTTCCAGTCGCCAAAATCCGGTTTCAGATCCTGGAAATCACATTTTGTGACACTCCAATGGCTTGCGCTACTTTGGCTTGAGTTTGGCCCCCTTCTAACCTACCGACCTCTAACCTACCAACCTTCTAACCTACCGACCTTCTAACTAACCTCTCCAAGCTTCTGAATCGGTTAAATGACTTCTCTGAGCCATGGTACTCATCGAAACAAAGCAGTCAGTGAATGCCGATCATCCTTGTCTTCATTGTCTTTTATTCAGTTGAAAGTCCAATTTCATTCGCATCCGCTGAAGCGACGTTTTTGACGTCGAACTCAAAATTAGCATACTCCACAGTTTGAAAATCAGAAAAATTTGCATTTGTGATTCTCTTCATCCATTTTCGGCAAAAAAAAAAATTCGATTATATCTTTATATAAAACTTACAATATCCTTTAATTGTTTTGAGCAGTGTATTAGAAATAAGTGTGCAATGTGAATTGAAGAAATTTTCAAAATAAGGTCGGAAATAAGATTTTCGTTGGAACTTCAGAGAAAAGATTTTTCTCGTTCACTTTTTAAATGTATATGCGGACCCCTTACAAAAAAATTCCCAGTTAGTAAAATGTACCCCTTACACTAATGAGGCGATGGGCAAATTTTCAGCCTTTCATCATAAAAAAGTTTCACAGATGTCGTTAAACAAAGATGATCAGGGCCTATACATAATTTTGAATGTGACCGTTTTTTTCTAGAGTGAAAAAAAAACAAGACAAAAAACATTTCCTTTTGTAATTTTCATCCCTGAAATGTGATCATTCAACGAGATTTTTTTTCTTCGAGAGCCATTAAAAAGTGGTTTAATTCAGTGTTATTCAGGGTTACTGGTAACTGGACGTATTCCTATTAAGAAGTGACAAGAGAGCCAAAATGCTACAATTTTCACACCCAAATACGTATATCGCTGTAAATAATAGTTTTTGAGAAAATTAAATTTCAAACTTTTTTCTTGAATAATCCTAAATTTGACATTCAACTGCAAATTTTATAAATCTACTAATTAAATTTGTTTCATTTTAACTTATTTTCATAGCTAAAACTCTAAATAAGCTAATGTAATTATAAAAAATACAAAAAGTACTTTAAAATTTAAATTTACGAGCCATTACAAGTATTGTTTAATTTTTAATAACACGTTTCCTTCAAAAACTGTTTATTAAACTATTTATTTCAAAAAATACGATGGCAGTAAGCGTGCAAATTACAAATAAAATTTCTCCCATTAATCAGCTTTTCAAAAACTTATTAATGTCCATATAAAGGCATGAGATTCGTAAAGAAAGGTGAGTTTAACTTAGCGCAGGTAAAAACGTGATAGGATGCACCACCGTCCATTCATTAGGATCGCTCTAAAACGGATCAAGTTGTCATCGTGTTTTGAATTTATTTTAATAGCTCACACTCTAACTAAAGAAATGCAATTATGAAAAAGTGCAAAAATATGTCAAAATTCTAATTCACGCGATATACAAGTATTTCTTTTTCCATTTTTCGTTCAAAAATGTTGTTTATGTGAAAAAACACTATTACAGTAAGCATACAAATTACAAATGAAATATGTCCCATTAATCGGCTACTCAAAAATGTACTAATGCCCATCTAAAGACATATCATTCGTAAAAAAGATTTGAGTCTTATAGCGCAGGTAAAAAACGCGAAAGGATGCGGCTTCGTTCATCGTTTACGATCGTCGAAGAACTTTTCAACGTGAATCAATCTATCATTGCTTTAAACTGGTGTGTGTTGTGCCATCATGCTAGTTTTGACTCTAGCTTACGTAAGCATGTTTTGTTTATTAGCCAGATAACAAAAAAATTGTGCTTACGCCGTGCAGAGTCGAAACTAACACGGCGACACAGCACATAACCGTTTAGGATTCACAATAGGGTGGACCGAAAAGCATAGGAGAGGAAAAAAAATATTTAAATCAATTTTGGCCTAGGATGGAAAAGTTGCGTATTGAGTATTTTAGATAACATGATAATTTTTATTGAAATGCATCTACATCTTGAGGTGCCCCAAGTGCCGGAAATATAGTTTAAAAATGACATATTTTACGAAGTTAAAAAAAAATTAATAATATTCGAAATTTCTTTTGGTGCAGGGTCATAAAGTTTTGGCTTGAGTACATTAGTTTATACATACATTTTTATTTAATTCCACTCATATCTTCCTGTGCCGCAAGCCCCAACGAAAAATAGTTAAAATTGACAATTTCATAAAAATGTATTTGTTTGAACTACGGCGGAAATGATTGACACTAAAAACACTAAAAATATTACTGAGAAGAGCAGAGCCATGATGCTTCTTTTCGATCATTTTATTTCACACACACTGATGACTATGTACAATAGTAGTTCTCTCTGCGCAAAAGCGCCCTCTGTGAATGGCGTTACACTTGTGATTTACTGGGAGCGTTAACATTCTCCCGGCCGATGGCCTTAAGGGCATCAAAATTATCGCTTACACTTTAAACATGTGAGCAGAACTTACCTTAAACAACATCAATTCACGGTAATAATAAGAAATAGCTGGAAACACAAAACTCCAAAAATAAAATTGATGAAAAGTATTTAACAAATAATCAAAAATCAAGAACAAAGTTTTTTTTTCAGTTCAGTGTATCACTGTTAATTGGCAGTACACAAAGTTTATGTATTGGTCTTTTCATTTCACCTGACGCAGTTTTTAATTGAGCCACTCTGACTTTTTTATCTAGTCCTTCGTAAACTTTTAAAACACGACCTAGTTTCCACTTAAACGGTGGCAAATGATCATCTTTGACGATAACTAGATCATCCACTTTTATATTGGTCACAGGAAGTCTCCATTTCGCACGTTGTTGAAGTTGTGTCAGGTAATCAACAGACCACCTTTTCCAAAATGCTTGAGACATTTGCTTCACACGTTTCCATCTGTCACTTAAGCCTTTATAAGGCCGTGGTAAGAATACTTGCCACCTAAGGTCTATTAAATACAGAATTCAACTATCATTAGTGAATTTTCTGATTTTTGTCCAGTTATATTGGATGTACATTTTCCCCATACAGCTAGATTCTAAATTATAATTTGCTTATGAACTTTTCTTTCATTCGCAATTTTCAAGAAAGCTCGAATAATTACTCGAAAATTGAGCATAAGACTCATCGCTTTTAATTATATGTTTTTGAGTTTAATTCCGTGTACAAGCAGCAGGTAGTTTTCCGATTGATTTTGTGAATAATTAATGTATTCTCTTGCAAAATGCCTACGTTTGTTGAATACTTATTTCTCCAATTTTCACGTGGGATATTACAGTACAGGGAAAATATATGAATTAATCTTACAAAATGGGCCAGAAAAATCCCAAGTACTTTCGACTCTCTGCACATAAACTCGCCTTATAAAGGGTTAAATTTAATTTTTCCTGCTCATATCTGGCCCTGGAATTCCCTGAAAGGTTGTTCCAATCAAAACGTGAGCTGGCGTAATCGCGGAATAATCATTTGGATCGTTCAACACTGAAACCAATGGGCGAGAATTCAAACATGCCTCGATTTCTGCAACATATGTTAGGAATTAATTATAATTCCATAATTCCAATTATTCGTTTCATCTGATACTTAAGAGATTTTACAGCGGCTTCCTATAAGCCACCGAAATGTGGAGCAGAGGGAGGATTGAATCTCCAGGTAATTCCCTCATTTGTTAAATAATCGATCGCTGCACAAGACATCCAAGCTCTTATCTTCTTGTGAGCACCCACAAAAATAGGGCAAGATTCAAGGGAAACACAATTCGAACGTTTTCCGCGTCGAACAGGGGAAACTTCGAAATATATTGTAGAGTTTATAGTCTCAGTTTTATATTCGAACGGAGAATTGAAATGTACAGGCGGTTGCCGTGCCCCCCGCCAATATTGCACCTGCTTGGAACAAGATGAATTTTCACAGCCCGCTAATTTTGCACCTGCTTGTAACAAGCAGGTGATTTTTGAGAGGGAAAGGAAAATGTAGAGGTTGAAAACGGGGACTCAGAGAGAGAGACAGGAGCCCTGAGCGGACGCGTCTAGGACGCACTACGTTGATTGTAATTTTCGAAAAAGATTCCGGGAATCGACCACCGATTCGCCGAGACCAATTTTTGGGGCAGAGACATCCTGTCTCGTAGATCAACCTGGACAGTGACTCCGGACTTTTCCGGACAGTTTCTTCGAGCAGGGACATCTTCACGCTGGATAATTCCATCCTGTCTCGTGGATCGACCTGGACAGTGGTTCCGGACAGTTTCTTCGAGCAGTGACATCTTCACGCGGGACAATTGGATCTTCTATATTTCGAACCTGCACGGTTTATGTAGCCAAGAGAATATGTATGAGTGTTCTAATTAAATTCGTTATCGTTACACTTTTGAGTCTTTCTCAACATTAAAATTTCTGCACACTCCCAAAACGCTACAGAAGAAGAAATAAATTGGTGGTAGCGGTGGGATCGAAAGAGTGAAGAAAAATATACCCTGCCCGAAGACAAAATAGTGTGACTTTGGTTCTGAAGTGTATCCACGGACAAAAAAATAATTATTGTTATTATTATTGTGCCCTCATGAACAGTGATTTCGTCAGAAAAGAACTGTGTTACTTTAGTACTAAAGAAAGAGATTATCCACGTGAAACATTCGGAATATTGTGCCCTCTTGGACAGTGAATTCGCCAACTGCGTGTTGCTGGTGCTGAAAGAAGACCTCTAGCCGTTCGGATAGTATAGACATATCAACATCGGTGTTTTGTACCAAATGCCGTAGTGGATTGGAGAATACTAAATGATTTCGGCAGAAAAATCTGGTAAGCTTGAATTTTTATTTCTATTGCAATGACGCTATACTTTTGAAGGGAATTTATAATTTTTAAAACAAAGTTGTGAAATTTCGGTTTCAATTCTAAAACTGAAAGTAACTACACAAATCCAAAATTTAAAAATCCTGCAAAATATATTAGTTATTGTTGGTAAAAGGTTTCCATAGTAAATTGAATGATGCAAGAGAAAGCAGTTTTATGTTTTTCCACGTGTTTTTGAACTGGTATACAAATATTTGTTAGAGTAGTATATATTCAAATTTTGGGGGTAAACTATACTGTTTTTTTGTGTATGAAAAGTATTTTTAATTTGAGTATTGTATATTTTGCATGTGTGTAACTAGAAAAAAAAAGAGCTAGTATAATTTTCAATTTTATTTGTTAGTAGAATTTTCAGTCTATTTACAACGGTGCTAATAAGGCATTTGATATGCCCAAGTTGTCAGAATTAGAACAGTTTAGAAAGGCAGACCTAATTTCTCTGGCAGAAGAGTTAGAGGTAGAACTCGGTGCATCAGACAAAGTAGCTACAATAATAGCAAAAATAGAAGGGTCCCCAGACTATGATATTGAACTAGCTATTTCACAAATTAAATTGATTCAGGAGGATAGATTAAAAAGGGAGAAGGAACGGGAGAGAGAATGTGAGCGGCAGGAAAAGGAACGTGAGCGACAGGAAAAAGAACGTGAGAGACAGCACGAAATTGAGAAAATGAAACTTTCACAACAAAGTGAAACTATTAGTTTAGCCTCGAGTAGAGAAGAGACGACGCGTCGGGTCAGTTTAAAGTCAGTAATGCAGCCGTTCGACCCAGAAAAATCGGATATCTCGTTATTTTTGACTTTATTTCAAAAACAAGCAAAAAAATATAAATTAAATGAAGAGGAATGGGTATCCCAGTTATTAGGTCTTTTGCCAGGTAGGCTAGCAGAAGCTGTAATGAAAGAACCAGAAGATAAAATTGAGGATTTCGAATATGTAAAAGAAAAACTTCTCGAGAGATTTAGAGTAAACGCAGAAACATATAGAACCAAATTCACACAGTGTCAGAGCCACCATCGGGTTTGTGGAAAGACTTAATTTTTGAATTGCGCTCCTACTTGAGTGGGTGGTTAAATGGGTTGAATATAAAAGACTTCGAAAGTCTGAAAAATCTAATGATCACTGATCAATTGAAGCGAAGGGCAACCCCGGAGATGCGAGAAAAATTCTTAGATTCTTGGAGTGAATTCGTAAATCCCGAAGAATTAGCAAAAAAACTTGACGATTATGAAAGCGTCAGAAAGCCCTTAAAAAGTTCTCAGTAAATAGAGGCGCGGATGAAAAAAATTCGGAACGGCATCAAATCCCCGAGAATGGTCGAGAAAGGAAACTTCCAGATAAGAAATCGTTTAATTGGCAAGATAAGTCCACGGCGGACCAAAGAGAGAGAGCATTCGAGAGAAGGAAAGCGCCTGCATGTTTCGAATGTGGGTCTACCGCTCATTTGCGCCCAACTTGTCCCCGGTTGAAAAAGACTGAAACGCATCCCATAAACAATATAGGAATTGCTGAGGGCTTCGGATCTTCATTTGAGCCATATTTATCTACCGCGATAGTAAATGATCAGGAAATAGTGATTCTGCGAGATTCCGGGAGTAGCATAGATCTTGCACCCCGAGATTTAATTGATCCTAAGCATCTAAACGGAGAAACAATTTGGGTTAAGCATCCCCTAGAAAATACATTTAGGTGTTTGCCCTTGGCAAATATTGAGATCAAAATTACCGAGAGAGTCATTAAAACAAAAGCAGCGATTGTTGATAAGTCAGTAGAAATGAAACATTACTTACTAGGTAACGAGACAGGGTACTTACTAGGTAACGAGAGCTTGATAGACCTGAGAAAAACGCAACCAGAACAAATAAATGCTGTTGTGACGCGATGCAAATGTCGGGAAACGGAAAATAGTAAGAAATCGGAGATTTTCGAGGAAAAACCAGAGATTAGCGCGGAAATCCCTGACATAGGTGACTGTGATCTACCCGAGTTTTCTAAAGAAAGTCCGGAAAGTTTAGTTCAGATCACAGCAGAGGAATTGAAGAGTGAACAAAGTAGTGACCCTTCCCTTGCAGGACTATGGGAAAAGGCGAGACAAGAAAATAATCGAGAATATTGCGTGGAAAATGATACACTGCTTCGGTTAGCGACCAATCATAGGGGAGAGAAGAGGAAGCAGGTCATTGTTCCTACTAAATTTAGGCAAGATATTTTGACGTTATGCCACGAAGGCATTTCAGCTCATTTAGGCGCTACGAAAACTAAAGATAAGTTGTTGCGACATTATTTTTGGCCAAATATCGTAAAAGAAGCGGAAAATTTTGTTAAGACCTGTGACCCATGTCAAAAATTTAGTAAAGGTGGTGAGGCCAAGAAGGCTCCCTTAAAACTGGTCCCTATTATTTCAGTCTTTTCGAGAATAAATTGTGATATAGTAGGCCCCCTAATTGAATCTGATAATCATAACAAGTATCTTTTGACCAGTTTGTGCCTGGCATCGAGATGGCCAGATGCAATACCTTTAGCTGATACTAAATCAGAATCGGTTATAGACGGATTGATGCTTGTTTTCAGCCGTCTAGGTTTTCCTAAAGAAGTTCAGTGCGATCTCGGAACATGCTTCACGAATGCTCTCACTTCCGCGTTTTTCGAGAAATTTGGGATAAAGGTAGTTCACTCTAGTGTTCATAGGCCACAGAGCAGCGCTATTGAGAGATGGCATCGATCTGTTAAAAGATTGTTGAAGGTTTTGTGTCTCGAAAATGGGAGTAGTTGGGAAAAAAATCTACACTGCGCTTTGTTGGCCCTACGCACAGTAACGCACGTATCGACGGGATTCTCTCCCGCAGAGCTAGTGCACGGAAAAAACTTGCGGACTCCCGAAGTCTTACTGTTTAAAAAGTGGACATGCCCAGAGGAAGAAAACACTTTCGTTACTGAGCATATTTTTACATTAATAAATAGATTAAAAAGATGTCAGGAGTTGGCTGTAGAAAGGATGGAAATTACTAGGGATAAGAGGAAATTTTGGTATGATAGGGACACGGTAGAGAGAAATTTTAAACCTGGCGATGAAGTTCTAGTTATGGCTACTTCAAAGCCACACAAACTATCAGTAGACTGGATTGGGCCAGGTGTGATAGAGTGCAAATTATCAGAAACAAACCATATAGTGAAAGTGCCTGGAAGAAGAGAAAGCTCTCAAATCTATCACATCAATTTACTGAAACCATATCACAGGCGTGTAGAGTTTGTAAATTTGTTAATGTCGGATCAGGAATCTTTAGAGGCGGATTTAGAAATCTCTTACCACTCCAGATGTATTAGATTTCTCAGAAATCGTAAGCGAAAGTGGGCTCGCAGAGAAATGTACGCCCGCTCAGATTGAGGTGCTAGGCAATTTACTTAATAAACACAGGAAATTATTTTCGAATAATCCAGGCCGCACGGATCTGATCGAACATGATATACAGTTAATTACAGAGCAACCGTTTCGGATTAAACCTTACCGAACCTCCCCAAGACAAACAGAAATACTTAAGCATGAAATAAAACGTATGTTAGAGCTTAAGATAAGAGAAGTTGGAAGTTGCGGAGTCTGATTTTGTTTCACCCCTCTTATTAGTAGAAGTGCCGGGAAGGGACCCTAGACCTTGTATAGATTATCGAAAGCTTAACTCCTTGACCCGCACAGAATACTTTCCCTTACCCAATATTGAGGAAAGGGTCGAATTAGTGGCAGCCGCAAAATTTATAACCGTCATCGATCTGACCAAGGGATATCGGCAGATCCCTTTGACCCCCAGAGCTCAAAGATATGCAACATTTGCAACCACTTTCGGAACCTTTAAACCCCTGGTCATGCCTTTCGGTTTAGTAAATGCTCCTTATCAATTCAGTAAATTTATGTCAATGCTTTTAGCGGGATGCGAACAATTTTGCGTACCGTATTTGGATGACATAGCAATATTTTCCAGCACCTGGGAAGACCATCTTAAGCACATAGATGTGATTCTAGAGAAATTAGCAGAGGCTAAATTAAAAATTAAACCCGCGAAGTGTAAGTTCGCACAAGATTGTGTGAAGTATTTAGGTCACATGGTAGGCGGAGGCCGGAGAACCCCTGCGGAGGCAAAGGTAACGGCCGTACTCGATTTTCCTACCCCTACTACCAAAACAGAAATTAGAAAAATCTTAGGGTTAATTGGATATTATTCCCATTATCTGCCGAATTACGCAGTTATAGTACAACCACTCACTCGCGCTTTAAAGGGAAAAACGCGAAAAGAAAAGATAGACTGGACGCCTGAAATGGAAGAAGCTTTCCAAGTGGTTAAAAAGAAACTAACAGAAAGTCCTGTTCTGTATGCCCTTGACTACAAGCAGGAATTCATTCTCCAAACTGATGCATCGGATAAAGGAGTGGGTGTGATTCTTGCTCAGCGCAAGAATGGCGAAGAACAAAATTAGAGTCCAGAAAAAAATTACGGGGCGAATGAAAAAGAATGTGCCGCCGTTATTTTCGGCATAAAAAAGCTAAGACCATATCTGGACGGTCAAAAATTCAAAATTGAAACCGACCACCATCCCCTAGTATGGTTAAAGACTAATTCGGGCAAAAATCAAAAGTTAATGAGGTGGGCGTTAGCACTTCAACCGTACAATTACACCACGGAGCATAAACCGGGGAAAAGCATAAAACATGCTGATTGCCTAGATAGGATTTTAAAAAAAAATGTAAATATTTCTTTGTATAAATTTTTACTATTATTACTCATAAATATGTGGTTAATTTTTCATATGCTAATATTTTAGTGTTTAAATGCGGGTAATAAATTTCAAATCTGTAAAAATACTCTATAGCAAATTGCAGTAGGAATTAATTCTTGCTACCAGTGTTATATAGTGTTTCCAATTTTTCTTCTCCAAACCTCCCGAAAAATTGTTTTGAGGGGAGGGTGCTGTAGAGGTTATAGTCTCAGTTTTATATTCGAACGGAGAATTGAAATGTACAGGCGGTTGCCGTGCCCCCCGCCAATATTGCACCTGCTTAGAACAAGATGAATTTTCACAGCCCGCTAATTTTGCACCTGCTTGTAACAAGCAGGTGATTTTTGAGAGGGAAAGGAAAATGTAGAGGTTGAGAACGGGGACTCAGAGAGAGAGACAGGAGCCCTGAGCGGACGCGTCTAGGACGCACTACGTTGATTGTAATTTTCGAAAAAGATTCCGGGAATCGACCACCGATTCGCCGAGACCAATTTTTAGGGCAGAGACATCCTGTCTCGTAGATCAACCTGGACAGTGGCTCCGGACTTTTCCGGACAGTTTCTTCGAGCAGGGACATCTTCACGCTGGATAATTCCATCCTGTCTCGTGGATCGACCTGGACAGTGGTTCCGGACAGTTTCTTCGAGCAGTGACATCTTCACGCGGGACAATTCGATCTTCTATATTTCGAACCTGCACGGTTTATGTAGCCAAGAGAATATGTATGAGTGTTCTAATTAAATTCGTTATCGTTACACTTTTGAGTCTTTCTCAACATTAAAATTTCTGCACACTCCCAAAACGCTACAATATCAATGTTTCTTATTCAACTGAAACAAAACACTCGTGTTTTGATCACGTGACAGCACGATAGGTTTGTTAATTGGAATCATTCTGGGGACTGAACTGGGGACTGAAAAACGTTCGATTCGAACTCGATCGCGCGCGTTTCACTTGAATCTCGCCCCTATAGTACCACAATAACTGTGTATTTGACTTGGTTTACCTCTTCTTAGAGACGAAACGTTTCAGGGCTGCAATAAATGCATTTGCACTCAAGTCTGCTACTAGTTCCAAATGAACCGCTTTGGTAACGAAACAAACTGAAACATAAATCGTGATCGTTCTCACACCTCGTCCTTTTCTTGGTTTAACGTGAAACGGTGCTGCTCCTATTGCTCCAAAACCTGCTCCTATCTTTGAAAAGGCTCTAGAGGGTTTCATTCTAGATGCAGGGAGGTCTCCCACTGTCTGATGAGAAAGCTCGGACTTGTTACGACAGCATGTGACGCATCTGCGAAAAACTTTTCGAATTACTTCATGGGCATTTATGATCCAATACTGCTGTCTGAGGCTGACAGCAATAGCTGAGTACCGCAGTGTAAATATTTATGATGATAATGATTGATAAGGTGTTCAGTGATATAATGAGACTTCGGAAGAATGACTGGATGTTTAATATCTTTTGGCAAATTTGAATTACGGAGCCTTCCACCAACTCGTAGCATTTTCTCCTCGTCTAAATATGGATGCAATCCAGTAAGATTGTTTTGATTGCTGAAGCTTTTCTTTTTAGAGAGAAGTTCAATTTCTTCAGAAAATGAAATTGATTGAACATATTTTAGTATAAATGCAGGCGTTCGACTCATTTCTTTTGTCTGGAGATATTTAGTTTGCACGACATCGATTTTTTTCAGTTTATTAATAAATCTGAGACTCCAGGCTACAACTCGCAGAAGTTTGGTCCAATATGAAAATTTCGAAAATAACTTATCAATAGAGTAATTGCTACTCACTGTGAGGGACAGTGAAGTTTTCAATTTCTCAGGCTCTACAATCTCATTTGGAATCACCTTAATACTGCGCTGAGGCCAATCCTCTCTCTCTCCTTACTCAAGAATTTGGGACCTATCCACCACTTATCACTATACTCTAAACTCTCTGCTGAAATACCTCTAGTTAGGAAATCTGCCGGATTTTCCTCTGACGGACAATATTGCCCAATCATACGGATTTGTTTTCTCCTGGATTTCTGAAACTCTACTTGCAACAAATTGCTTCCACTTTCTAGGGCTTCCTCTTGCCCAACACAAAGCAACTAATGAATCACTCCAATACATGACTTTCCCGACTGAATCATTAAAAATACTTAGCACATAATTTCCTATTCTTGCACCTATCACAAGAGACATCAATTCTAATCGCGGTAATGTTAGTTTCTTAATCGGGGCCACTCTGCTCTTGGACATGACAAATGACACTTTATACTTCCCACTTTTATCAAAAAATCTAAAATAGGCCACACATTCGTAAGCACTCAGCGAAGCATCGCAAAACAGATGCACTTCAACAGTTTTATCCACACAATCTAGCAAACAATTTCTCGGAATGGTTATAACAATCAATTTGTCACCTTCATCGCACCACTTAGCCCACTTTCGCCGCAGGTCTTCAGGTAACTCGTCATCCCAATCGATGGCTCTTTCCCAAAAACGGCGAAATTAAAACCATGGGATCGAAAAAACTCGCGGCTGTCTGTAAAACACATCGTTTGCTATTCCTCAACCTTTTTTTGCGAATCTACTAATCCTTTCACGTCCAACGACAACACATCTAGCTCAGGATTCCAATCCAAACCTAGGACTTTCGTCTGATAAGCTTTTACCAATTCACTCTCATTAAGACCACTACCTACCTCTTCACTCTCACTAAGTCCACTTTTCACCCATAGCTCCCCTAGTTCTCTGCTATTAGACCTTAATTTCCTCAAATTAAAACCCCAGGCTTTAAAATTGACACTGCATCTGATGATAACTCAAAGGCCTCACTCACACGATTTCCATCATAATGTAGGTCATCTACATAAAGCGCAGAATTTAGCATCTCAACTACCTTCGGTTTGGAATTCAAAGCCTTTAATGTGATATTTGCTCTTTGTGCTTAAAATAAACGGAGATGTTCTACAACCAAAGGGTGCATTCGCATAACCTTATATTCATCTCTGGGGTTATTTGAATACCACAGAAATTTTAATCTCTATCCCTTTCAGAAGTACCTATCATTAAAAATGACTTTTCTATGTCAACACTAAACGCAATTTTGAATTTACGAAATTTAAAATCATATCGAGGATATTTGCATATAGATTCGGACCAGTCTCAAAGCAATCGTTCAAAGAATAATTACCCTTAGACTTGGAGCTACAGCTAAAAACAACGCGAATCCTCGTCGTTTCTTTATCTTCTCTAACTACTCTCTAACTATAGGGCATAAAATATTCGCTTACACTTCTCTCAGAATCTTCAATAATACCCTTTGATAACTGCTCACGTTTGACTTCTTATATTCCTCAGCAACCCTTTTATTTTTAGAAAAATCTCCTTGCAGTTCCTCAAAACGTTTTTTAGTCAAATAAAAAATTATTTCCTAATTGGATTAATGTTCCAGATTGAATTCGTTTCGTATCTACCGTTTACGAATTTTAAATCCCTTTCAAATTGATCTATAAGCGCCTAATCACTTGCGTTTAGTTCTTCCTTCTCTTTTATTCCCAGAGTCTCGAGATTCTATAACGCTTGAATATCTGACGCTGCGACGCAAAAATATGGACACCGTATCTTCATAATTGATACTCTCTTGGGTTCCTTGCAAGGTATAACCAAAAATTGTAGGTACACAAGTGATGGTCTGATTTATTTTTTCAAACTGAGATGACTCAACAACCCGGAAAAATACCTCTGCTCCAATTAAAATTTGGACATCTGATAAATTTTCACAACACTCGGCTAGATTTAAACCTCGTTCGTGCATAATTTTCTGTACGTCATCATTTGGTATGGAAATTGTCGCAGGTGTAACTGTATCTGCAACCAGCACTTCTATTTTAATAAACTGTGGTCTGGATTAAATCTACTCATCCAATTTATTTCTACAACCTCTTAACTTTTCTCTCAGGGCACTAAACAACCGAAAGAAAAGACTGCTAAATTTTCCTTTCTGATGGGTTTTAATTTGAGTGATCTAGCAAGCGATTTCGTGCACCAGTTTAGCTCTGACCCGTTATCGCACATAACTTTCGTCTATCTATACTATTAAAATCTGTGCGCGTCTGTCTGTGTGTCTGTGTGTAGCATCATCTCCTCCTAAACGGCTGGGAGTTGAGTTTCGAACGAGGTATCCACGAATTCGGAAAATTTCGAGAAAGAACCTCCGCTAATTTAAATTTCGAAATTCGAATTAGTTTAGGAGATATTGATAAAAAACCCCGTCAAAAACACTAATTTTTGCTCTCCGTAATTCCGCGATTGTAACCCCCTGTAGTGAAAAAATGAGAAATAAGCATAGAGGTTGCCATGCTTGGCGAATTTATTAAATGATTTACACTCTTGCATTAAAAATAAAGGAATAATAATTTTATTTCTGTTTAGAATATTTGCTAGGTTATTTTTTAATTAAATTATCGTCTGCGTGGGAAATCAGAGCAGGAATTCAATATTTTTTATACGCAAAAGAAAAAGGATTTGTAAATTTCAGAGACTAAAGTGTATAACTTTATAATTTGGCGAAAAAAAATGGCTTATATGCCGATTTTGAGAAAGTGGATTCTAGTGGTTTGCACAGTTTTAGGCTTGGCTGAATTTACTGAGAGCGTAAAGAAATAATATTTTTAAAAACAAGTATAGGTTTTACTAGAATTTAGCCTGAAATTTTAATTTTCTGTTCAGAAATAATGCAGTTATTAAGGCGATTTTAAATGATCTATCTTCAGAATTTTCATCAAGTCAAATAAATTAAGTTAGAGAAACCCCGCCAAATTTCAGAAAATTAAACTTTTTCATTTGTATTGCTAATTCTATGCCCCGATTGATATGAGTTGGTGTTACGAGCGTATGAATAGATAATATTTTTTAATCCCGCCAAACAAGGTGTAATAAAATAGGAATTCTTTATAAATACGAATGCTGTTTGAGATGAATGAGAATATTTTTTAAACCCAGTAAGACTAGCTGGTAATGCCTTTAAATTATTGCATTAATTGTCAAGTTTAATGTGTGATTCATTTTGGCTATTTGCCATCGACTACCGACGATAATTACGCCAAAATGGCAGTTCTAGCAAAGTAAACATAAATCATTTCATATTCTATTTTTAACACTGCTACAGTTTCCGTAGCAACGGAATCCATTGTTGTCACTTAAGTTGTTCAATTTAATAATTAAGTGAAACCACGCTACACTACAGAACTACAGATCTTAAGACCCCAAAAAGTGAAAACGCATTAAATATGAAACGAAGAGAATTGTAACATATTTGCGCATTAAAAATAATCGAAGTTCTTTCAGGCAAGTCTGCATATTTTTCATTTTATTTCCTTCGCGTGTGACGTCATTTTCACGTCATTGTCTTCTGTTTTGCTGTCAGATTATCCGGAGAAGCACATTACACGCTAACGTATGTGCTGCTTCGGCGGACATAAGGAAGCAATTTGTCGGGTGCGTATTTGCCTAACCCCTCTGTGTGTCTAAATTGAAGAAATGAAACTTTGTAGGCGTTTTTTTTTAACTAGAAAAAGGCAGATTAACGTCGTTAACGTGGAAGAAGCGATATGGAAAACTATTTAATTGGTAGCCGTAATGCGAAATGATAATCGATTATTCACATGCGCAAAGCAACAAAATTTGGAAAGTCAGGAATATGAAATGAAAATCCAAAATACACTCTATAACAAACAAATCGACGCACCAAGAAGGAGGTGTCCGATTGAGACGAAAATTGATGGATAGGAAGACAATGTACAGAATAGTAAATGATTAAAATTTCAGAACAATTGAATAATTTATTTCAGAGTTACAGTAACAAGTTCAATAAGGTGTTGACCCGCCGCTAGCCTCGATACAAGCTGCCACAAGGCGTGGCATAGACCGATAAAGCTCCCGGATGGTCTCCTGTGGTATTTCCTGCCAAATTCGCTCCAATTATCGAACGAGGTCATCAACAGTCCGTGCCAGATGCAATCGCCTTCCCATCATAGCCCAGACATGCTCGATGGGAGAGAGATCTGGCAGGCCAAGGAAGAGTTTGACAAGCTTGCAGACAGTTTAGAGCAACACGAGCCGTATGTGGTCTGGCATTGTCCTGCTGAAAAACCAGCCCAGGGCACTGCAAAAGGAACGGTAGCAAAAGAGGTCTTAGGATGTCGTCCACGTACCGCTGTGCAGTAAGTGTACCTCTTATGACGACCAAAGGGATCCGGCTGTAAAAGGAAATGGCACCCCAGACCATAATGCCTTGTTGAGGGCCGGTGTGGCGTGCAATAGTGAAAGCAGGATCCCTCCTCTGCCCTGTGCGTCCCAAACACGTCTTCGATGATCGTCAGGACACAGTTGGAAGCGGGATTCATCGCTAAAGACTATACGTCCCCAGTCGGCATCATTCCAACCTGATCGAGCCCTGCACCACTGTAATCTGGCTCGTCAGTGTGCAGGCGTGAGTGGCAGGTGGGGTAACGGTCGGCGCGAGCGTAGATTTCGCTCTCTCAACCGTCTGTGAATGGTCATGATGGACACTTGTGTTTGGGTTGAACGTCTGATGGTTGATAGAGATGAAGAAGGCGCTGTGACAGCTGATCGGACCATCACTCTGTCCTCACGATCTGTTGTAGCCCTAGGTCGACCGCTACCATCCTGACGCTGCACTCTGCTATTTTCCACCCATCCTTGCCAGCATCTTCGAATCGTGGCATCGCTTCGACTCAAATGACGAGCGATTCTCCGATTAGTCCAATCGGCCTCTTTCAATGACACGACCTCTGTCAAACTCTGACAGTTGCTCGTAATGAGCACGAATCCTGCAGCGAGGCATTTTTTAAGTTGTTGAAAGGTCATCTGAATCGCAATCAAACCGAAAGTTTTAACAACCGTTGAAGAACTGCTCTTTATATACGTCTGCTGGATGCGCAGTTCCGATGCGCTAGAGGTCAAACTATTCATTCATTGGACACCAAATTTGAATCATTTGCATATCTGTTCAAAACATTCATGCATACGAAATTTCAAAGCAATTGGATGATTGTTTCTTGGTGCGTCGATTTTTTTGTTATAGAGTGTAAATCACCAGAGACTATAGGATAAGCATCGTGTACGAGAATGATATTGCAATCATGTACATAACAAAGGCGCTTGCAAGGAATACAAAATAAAATATGAAATGAATTGCTCTTCCCTTTCCGAATAACGGGATCCGATGTGCTTAGAATATTTTTTCATATATATTCCAGTTACTCCAGTTACAAGACCAAGAGCTCTAGAAACGATTTCAGATTTTGTTTAATATTGAATTTGACACTATGCAATTAATCTATTTTAAAAATAAAATATGAATTTAGTTATTTATTTAGTGTGAATTGGCAGTGAGTTCAACGTTGGTTTTATGTAACAAGTGTGCTACTGTATTAAGATTTCTGTAAGGATAATAACCTTTTCCGCTTAAGTTACGTCACAAATGTTTTCATTTACGAAAGCGACAAGATCTTCACGGAAACAGGATGCATTTTTGGTTTCTGAACGTACAATGTGCATCGATTGTTTCGTGTAGGTTTTTTAAATTTGGGTAAAATTTAATAAAGTCATCTGCAACATAACTGTGCTAATGCATTGTCCACTCTTTACGAAATGCAAGATAAGATAAAATAGTATTCAACATCATGTAATGTTATTCATATGGTATGTATGAATGCTATAAATTAAACCTAAAAAAGAGAATTATATGATGTAGAAATAAGGCATTTTTCGAAAGAGAAAAGTTTCGTCTGCATACCGTGTAAAGTTCTTACTTTACTAATCGCCAGTGACAATGACGTAGTTTTGGGGTCATCATGTTGCAATCGTCTCAAATTTCCACTCATGCAGTCAGTTTTCGTCAGAATTTCAGCAATTTTTCACTATTAGAGATTCCTATCACTGGGTTTAATTCGAATTATATGCGTGTAAGGAAAATATTCGTCTCCTACCGTGCGGAGAACGGGTAAGCAGCTAGTTAATTTATTAAATTCCGATCTCCCTTTAGGGCAGCTAGCATAAACAGTACAAGTGAGCAATAAAACAGATGAACTGGCACTTGAAACGGAAGCGTTACACTGAGGGGGAGAGACGGCACCTGTTTCGTTCTTAGGGGTAGTTTTATTTTGATTAGTCTCCTTTTGAAAATGAATCATCTCGTTATGGGGCAAACCCCAGAAACAATATTTTGCTCGGCATTTCTTCGCGTAGCAATCACTTTTAAAGCATTTCCAACATAAATTATTACTATAAAAAATACAACTCGTTCATTAACTGAAAGCCTTTTAAAATTACGACACTCGCTTAACACATGAGTTTCATTTGATTTACACATTGGACACTTAGACTATTCAACTCCTGAAATATACACATTCGAAACATTTTTTGAACTATTACTGTAACGATATTGGTTGTTTAGGTTTCGGTATTTTTTCTCGTAGTTTGGAAATGGTTTCGCGGCAGTGCCGGATTACCAATATAGCAGAAGCAGCAAATGCTACGGGCCCTGCGCTTTTGGGGGCCCCGCGCATTTACCTTGAAAGTTTTCGTTCTCTCCCCCCAAGGATCTAGCTTTTTTGACACTTTCCAGCAAGGCAGAAAAGGGTTTAAGATTTCGGTTTGTCTGCCAGTCCGTCCTTGATCTAACTAGCGTAAATATGCATCGATTTCTACGAAATTTATACATGTTATTCTTATCTACAGTACCATGTACCCTATTGAAAATGATCTATGTAGCATTTCTAGTTTTTCTACAGGAGCACTCAAAATATTCCCAATACATTGCGCTCTATGGGAAGTTATTCTTTAAAGCGTATCATCCTACTATATAGTTGCGCTGATCCCTGACTTCAAGATAAAACTTTTTCCGCCATTACTGCAAAAAGATTACAAAGTCAAGGACAAAAAGCCTAATAACTTCTACACCGTTTGTACGATCCGCTTAAAATTTTTCATGATCCTGTATAAAAATGTGGAAAACAATCTGCGCTACTTTAAAAATGTGAAAATCCACCCGTTCCCTCATTTTAAAATGATTTTTCTGCTATTTTCAGCACCATTTCATCTCTGAGAGTCAAAAAAGTGAATCATTTGCGTGACAAAATTACTTCTTTTAAGTAAATAGTACGTCATACAAATGGGATTCCAATATGTTTAAAATAGTTTTTCCAGATTACACAGTTTTATTTTTTTTCCCCACAAATATATCGTCTGCTGGATATTTGAATGGCTGTGTACACAAAATGAAATCTTTCGACTGCGAAAAGTTTCCGCGCGTTTCCAGAAGAGCATGAAATTCGATTTGGGGCTAATAAAAATTGAATATGAACTTATTTATTTTAGGTGGATGAAAATCAAATATATTGAATATAGACATATTTTCATCAAATGTTTTTTCTAGTGCCCGTTGTAATTACTACACAACAGGCTTTGACTTCTAGTTTTAAAGATATTCTGCTATTTGAAATGAAACAAAATTGGATGTTATTAAGGATTACAAGATGAAGCTTTCCATCGAAAATAGTGTCTGTATAGTTAAAAGTTTTTCTACAGGAGCACTCAAAATAATTTCAATACAATACGGTCAATGGCAGTTTAGAGACAGGCATCTATTTAAAGCATATAATACTATCCTACAATATGATTAGCTTAATAATCCGACGACGATCGTGTGCCTCCCTCAAAAGTTGCGCCAAAAGCCGCCAATGTTGGGGACTTTTGCTATAAATTCCCAAATAGGGTTCAAAATAAAAATGCTTTGAAAAATGAACCGAACTTGGCAATATTATCATTATTTGTCGATAAATTAAAAAAGGTATTTACGTATTATCCCGCTGGTCATTAATGCCAAACTATTTTTTTCTCAAATTTGCTGGTAAAATGTTGCCAATCGTATTTCGAACCATCAATAATTTCATTCCAGCATTTATCTTGGCGAAAAAGTTGCTCGTCTTGGCGGACTGCCAGGATAATAAGCAAGTACCTTGAAAAATGTCTAATGTGATTATATTAAGCTGGAATTTTGAAAATTCGTTTCTCTTGCTGTAATTAACCTATTTAGTGTATTGTGTTTTGTTAAGGACTAGTTAAGGGCTATCTGCCTAAGAGTAGGAGGGGGTCTCCGATCGACAAAACTCTGTTAACGCTTTAAAACCCAAAACGGTTTAATGGGTTTACATGGAACAAAGTTGCAAACTTTGATTCTTTAGCTCATGGAAAATTAATTTTAGACTGTTAACCCTTAAAAGATTAAATTTCTCGCTTTCTGTGTTAGTCCGATACCGTTATGTTGTATAAAAGGAATATTTGATTTTTAACTTACCAGCAAGTTTGAGAGGTCTTTATGATTTCAGTTATTTGTCTGCTCTGTTGTCCACCAATCTAGTGTTCTAACTGCTGTAAATATACATCGATTTGTGCGAAATTTATGTTTTTTTTCTATGTACAGTATCATGTACCTTATTGAAAATGGTGTAAGTAGCATTTATAGTTCTTTTACAGGAGAAAAAAAATCCAATGTATTGCACTCTATGGACAGTCATTCTTGAAAAGGTATTTTAGAGATATTCGATTCTTGAAAGAAAACAAAGTTGGCATATATATTACTAAGGCTCTCAAAATAATGCTCTCCATTGAGAATAACGTCTGTATTATTAATAGTTCTTCTACAGGAGCACTCAAAAGAATTCCTATACATTACAGTCTGGGGCATTTGAGAGACACTAATACGTTTCTAGCACAAGACAATGAGTATAAAATTTTTATATTCTTAAGTTAAACGTTTAAAAAAATTAAAGGTCTTTTACAGGGTGTCATAAAATTGCATTTATAGTGATAATACAACATTTTCTTATCTATGAAATCTCGCCAGTTTTAAGGAAAATACATCACACAAAGAAAAGACTGTCGGGGTATCCAAGAAGCCATAACCCCAGGCAAACTGAAAACAAAGAGAATTATCGGATACTCATGATAAACAAAGAAACTCACAAATTACTTGATCAGATTTAAGATTATTATATCTTGCAAAAACATTTGAACGTAATACGATAATGAATGTTTTATCCGAAATTTTTATTACTTATTATATTGATTATTCTATTTAGAAATGATACAATCCTCTTATTAAGATTTTTTAAAAATAAAATATTTTATATCTTTTTAACGAGGATAAGTTGAAAACTAATGCACATATGCTTGTAGAACACGAACCATATGACCTTTAGAAGTGTTCCAAGCGGTATGTGGAAGTAAAAGTCCTCTGTACAAGCACGTGCAGTTTAAGTGCCTTCCGTTCATGCAGTGTATTTTGAATAGCGGAGGTATTATTGTGCTAGATCTATCTATCCTAAGTTCGATTTCAAGTGAATTAACCCATTAAATAAGTTAACAGGAGTTAAAAATATGTAACCTATTATTAATAAAGACCGTCCAGATAATGGAATAATTTTACAAGCATGTATTTTTACAGGGGCAAAATGGTGTTTAAAGGCACAGTTTAAAAGTACATATTGTTTTCGAAGGTTCTAAAAATTTTACAGAAACAATTGTTATTTTATGTGTGTACAATTGTCTAGTTATATGTTTGCATATGGGAAAGGTGGGAAGTGTTAGAAATATATATATCCATGAACATTAACATTCATTAAAAAACCTGAGCTGTACGTATAAATAACTTTTAACATCGTCAGTCTCATTATGTATTTAGCCACCCCCCCCCCACCGTCCTCCAAAAAAAAAACCTTTATTTTGACGGGCATTTTTTCCGCGCACCAATTTACTTGGAGATATTGATTTGCCTAGTGTTAACTCAAATTTACTCATTTTGAATCAAAAAAATTCGTAAAAGTTGTGTTTTATTTTATTATCGCAGAAACCCTAATAGCACAGATGGTCACAAAAGAGTCGCCGTGACGTCACAGAGGGTCACAATTGTCACAGGACTGTCACATACTACTCACATTGAGACTTGTGAGTGATGTGACTCTACTGTGTGGTCACTGTGAAGTTTATTTGTGACTAGTCACCAGGTGACGTCGCCGTGAAGTCACCATGTGACTAGCATGTGATCGGTCGCTAAGTGACTCCACTGTGAAGTCACCACGTGACTAGTATGTGATCGGTTGCTCAGTAACTCCACTGTGAAGTCACCATGTGACTAGTATGTGATGGTCGCTCAGTGACTCCACTGTGAAGTCACTGTGTGACTATTTTGCGACTACTGATTTTTTTGGACTTCAAAATGACGTCACACTGGCCGCTTTTGCGACTTTGGATACATACTGATTTTTTTCTAATATTTTGTGACAATTTCTTTCCTGATACATTTAATAAATAAATCCGAAAATAGTAATTCAATAAAACCTCGCAGTTATGTAGTAATGGAATTTAGTTTAATTTATTAACTTTTAAATTATTTAGTTTAAACAAGGCAATATTATTTATAAAAAAATATTATTCTTAAAAATATTAGAGTTAAGAGTTCTAATCACAAGTGAAAACTAAGTATTTGTGAGTAAAATTAACAATTTCTTTCATATCCCCATGGCATATATGTTTCGATAGCGTATGAAAGGTTTAAATTTCGGATGGGGGGAGGGACTATCCGGTATCTTCAACCTTATCGTTACTAGAGTAAATACAAATGTCTCAAAATTGCTGTTTTTTAATAATTGCTTTAAGTTTTCAGATCTCCTCCCCCTTTAAATACGTCTCTGGTATGTTTGAAAGTTCCACTACGAAAAATTTGAGATAAAACTATGGGTCTAAGTCAAAAATACTTTATTTATTTTATCTAATGCATGTTTTTCCAATTAATTTTATTTATTTTTATATGAAATCCCTTTTAGGCAAAATATAGCAAAAATATAAATCTTATCCCTCATACCTTAATATATATCAAACCTCACATGTCGCACATTACAAATTTATTTCATAACCGAATAAAAAATTTCAATAAATAATTAGTTTTCTCGGATGAATACCTAAATAAAACAGCACATTATCTCCTGAAAATAATATTTTTTATATTATTTAAAAATAAATACATATATTTATATATAAAACTTATTTATAAATACTCACAGAAATATTTTAAATTTCCAAAAGAAGCCGTCAGAACTAGCTTTTGCAGCCGTCAGTTTACTTTTAAAGGTTCCCGAGCACGGTAATCACAGCGTTGCGGTAAGATGCTGGGCTAATAACCAGTAGATCCCTGGTTCGATTCTGGACCTCAACTTCTTCTTGCTTGAGAGTTTGGCGCAGCCATCTGGTGCATATTTTCGGTAACTCTTTTTCCCCGAATTTTTTCGCTGTCGCAAAACTGTCTCATCGTGACTTCTCTGAACGGTCGCAATGCGACTACACAGCGAGAGGACATAGGGACTCTGGCGTGACTTTGCTGCGGAGTCGCGGCGACTGTTTGTAACTCTATTGTGACAGAATTGTGTGGTCGCATTTCAGTCACAGGAGACTGTTGTGCTATTAGGGAAACCTAGAGATTCGCTCACTCAAGGTGGAGGAAGGGCTGGGATAAACCTCACGCGAATATAACACGTGGGACCTTTTAGTTTTGTTTATCTAATTAGCATTAGTAATCCCATTAACTACTTAATTAGCACTAAACATAAATTATAATATAATTAGCACTATTTATTTTCTCATTTAATTTATCTCTACTACTTTAATGTGAGTGTGAACTCCTCCCCCTCAAAAAGAAAAAAAAATATTGATTCGTCACTGAACAGGGGGCCCCTTGGTAACATTTGCTACGGGCCTCGCGCTGTCTTAATCCGGCACTGTTTCGCGGTAAAGGAGTATAATTTAGGTTTACTTCTAGAAGACAAATAAATATCACATTCCCGACTAAAATCTTGAGGTCTGAGACATTTCTCTCCCTGCTTCACAGCGATATGGGTTTTTAATTTTCGGTCATGTTGGGCAAAAATCGTATTCGCAACTATAAGCTCAATTAATTCCCTGAATTCACTCACTTGTCTTATCTGACAATAATACTCAAAATTCACGTTTAATCTTGATGCATATTGCACGAAACTTTCGGATGGGTATTTTTGGGCATTCTGGGGGAGTTGGTATAAATTCTTTTAAAATAAGACTTTTAAGCTTACCGTAATATTTATGTCTTCTTCTCTAACATAGGCCATTAAATTAGCAATTTTTTCTCCTAAAATATTTAACAATATTTCCGATTTTAAATCTTTGGTTACATCTTTGGTTCTAAATGCTTTTTCAAGGGATTGGGAAAATAAGTTAAAAGATTCCGCTTTTGAAGGCACTGATATAGTTAAAGTTTTTATACTTTTAATCGAATTTCCGGTATTACGGTTAAGGTAATCGGACTCAGAATTTTGATTTGTTGGTATTTCCTTACGAATATTCGCTAACTCTACCTCTCGTTGAAGTTGAGGAAGTTTTAATTTTTCCAATTCAGTTTTAACTGCACTGTCTGACAACTCTTTCTCTGTTACATTTTTCTTTTCTTCTAATATATTACAAATCAGATTCTGCACAAACTCGTTATCAGTTTTATAAATTTCACTTTCTTCTATTATCTTTTTCAACTCGATTACTTTCGCGCCTACTGGGGCATCTAAACCAAGCTTCTCTGCCAAGATTTTTAACTCCTCCTTCTTTAACGTTTTAACACTCATTTTGACTCAATCCAAACCTTATTGAATTCAATAGACACAACACTCAAATAAACAACCTATACCAATATCAACAAGCTATAACTTTAACGACATATTTCAACAACATAAAACATTATCTAATACACCAAAATTCCTACTCACCACAAAACCGAACTACTGCTTTTCTCAAATTAACCCTCGTATTATCCAAAAACTTCAAGAAGCTAATCATCACAAACATCACACTCTGTATAAACTCCACGTGAGATTCATACCGCACTTCCTGACACCAAAAATGTTTAACTACGACGGAAATGATTGACACTAAAAACACTAAAACATTACTGAGAAGAGCAGAGTCATGATGCTTCTTTTCGATCATTTTATTTCACACACACTGATCACTATGTACAATGAGTAGTTCTCTCTGCGCAAAAGTGCCCTCTGTGAATGGCGTTAGACTTGTGATCTACTGGGAGCATTAACAGTTATAAAATCTATATATTATTTTGAAACATGTTTTTCTTTCGGCAACTAAATTGAGAGAACGACTGGGTGTAAAAACTCGGTTGAGGTGTCTGAAGAAAGGTCCCGGCCCCTAGATGTGCCATCAAAAGAGAAAATCAGAAAAAGTCGAAAGGTTTAGGCGTGGCGGAACGGCAAAGGTGCAAATTTTCGCCATAGAAATAACATTGTGGTTTATTAACCCCATTGTTGGCAGACGATTGATATGCGTAAGGTCCGTAAGGTTTGATTTATTTGGAAAAATATTTGTTAAAAATTGCATCCGTTTGTAAATGTTGTGTGGCAAATGTGGCAACAGTGTGTAGTGATAATAAATGTGTTGTTCTAAATTCCGATTAGACTAAGAGCAAGTATCTCTCTATTCTAAAAAAAAGTAAAGGCCGCTGGCGCTGTCAAAGCTTGTTATCCTATCTCCCCGTAAACCGTGGGGATTTGAGTTTCGACTAAGGTGCCCACAGATACGAAAAATTCCGAGGAAGATGCTAAGCTTACTTAAATTTCGAAAATCGGATTATTTTAGAAGATATTGATAAAAAATTGAAAAAATACACAGAATGGTTGCCAGATTTGGCATAAAATCATTCATTCCTTTGCAACAAAGCGTTTCCAAGTATCTAGAATCGCGTGAAATTTACAAACATGAGTTAGAATTACGCCCATTTTACGCCAAAATAAAAACTATATGAAATAAGTAACTCAAAATGTGCTACACAAAGTTGACAATTTTCAAATAGTAAGTTCGCTTAGACAACAGGAGTTTAGAATGAGCGATTATTCGTTTTTCCAAAAGAGAATAACTGATATCTTGAAAATGAAAAATAATAAAAATGCAGATTATTTTAAAGCCGGTTCAGTCCAGCTGGATTATTTTCTACCAGTAGAAATATTTGGCGGCGTTAACTATGCCATTATAGCAGGTACAGTACACTTTGGATATTTGCTAGCGCGACGAGATGGTATAATTCGTGGTGCTAAGTACGCAATTCTGCAAACGGTTATGTAAATGAAAATATGGATAACGGTTTTCCGGTAACCTTAAATGAACAGTAATTATAGGTTGTGAGCATGTGTAAATCGCCAAATAATAAAAAGTCGCCATTGGTGGCAAGCTATCCTATCTGTTCCGTAGCTTTTATTAATTTTACATGTACGCAAGTCGCCAAATAATGAAAAATCGCCATGAGTGGCAAATTCGCAAGGTGTCCAATAGGTTTTACATTATTAAAAATACAGCTGAAACAAATGTTCTGATTTTATTATGCTTTATCTCCTAATTATTATAACTTTTGAATGACAACATTAAATATCATTGTGTTTCTGACGAGTGCAAATAATTTTCCCAGCGATTATAAGCGGAGTCCGCACTCCAGGTGGAGTATAGCTCAGGACCCGTACAACACGGATTCCCGTAACAAAATATCTTCCGTGTTATGAAGGGGAGGGGGGCCTACTGTAGTGTGAAGTTTAAATTTTTATGTACCAATGAACATGCACGAACGAAGCAATGTGTAGCTCAGTAACATTTTATCTGATCCAATCTTCGGGTTTTGTCTGTTGAAATTGTGTCTTTTTTACGAATAAACCTTATTAGGGGCCTCATGCCTCATACGAAAAGCGAGCGTAGCGAGTCTGGGGGCCTTGGCCCCTAGTGATTTTTAAAAAAAAGAAATTAAAACCGACTTCAAATTACTTCACCATAAAGAAAAATTAATTGCATTTTAAATTAAAAGGCTTTGGTCAAATTCTCACGAAGTATAGCAGATACTGCCAAATTCAGTTCAGTCTTGGAGACTTACTTTTTGACGACAAACTTGGCGATAACTCGCCAAAACTGGTAATATTTCGCCATAGAAATAACATTGTGGTTTATTAAAACTCATTGTTGGCAGCTATAAACGCCTTCTTTATTTTGACGCTTTATCGCTTATCTGTTAATTTGGAACGTGTTTTTACTTTATCCACTAATTTAGAGAACGACTAGGTGTAAGAGAATTTTTAAAGTGTCTAAAAAAGGCCTTAGCCTGTAGATGTGTGATCAAAGGAGAAAAATAGAAAAATTCGATCAGATCAAACATGCCGGAACGGCAAATGTGCAATTTTTCGCCGTAGAAATAACATTGTTGTTTATTAAATACATCTGGAAATCATAAAAGTTTTCTTTATTTTGGCGCTTTATGGCTTATTTCCTTAATTTTTTCTATATATTAATTTGAAACATGATTTTCCGGTATCCACTAAATTGCAAGAAAAGCTATGCGTAAAAATTTGGTTGAGAGGTCTAAAAAAAGGTCTTGGTCCGTAGATGTGTCATCTAAAGTGAAAAAATTTCAAAGTCGGAGGGATCAGGAGTAGCGGAACTTCAAATGTGCAATTTTTCGCCATAGAAATAACATTGTGGTTTATTAAATACATTTTGCTGTTATAAAAAGCCTTCTTTATTTTAGCGCTTTATCGCTTATTAGCACTAGGGTGCTATTTCGTTCACGCCCAAACTTTGTCTACTCGATTCTGTCGATATGATTTGTAGACAGGTTTTGTAGGATGAACTGTCACGGTGGAAATCTTTTTTTTAATGTGTTTGCCACATAACGCGGAAGGGCGCGGGGGGGGGGGAGAATAAGTCTGACAAGGTTTGCGATTTTTGATAATTGATCGACAAGTTTGGGAAAAAAAAAAACTTAAAAACCGAACCATGCCTGGCAATGGTTGTAAAATAGCTTTAGTAGGCAAATTTAATATAGATATTAATTCCAAAGATGTGTTTTATGCAACGAGAAAGACAAATACAGCACACTCATGGATTATGATGCTCATTCCGAACAGTATTTAAAATGGTGAAGTATAGTTGGAATATGCTTGCCGAAGATTGTAAAACAGTTTAGCAGCTATAGACTTCGATTCCAAAGAAGTGTTTTGTGGAACAAGGAAGAAAAAAAAGGCACGGCCATGAATAATGATGCACTTTTCAATTTAATGAAACAAGGTAGAAAAATAGGGACGTCGCATGGATTATGATACGCTTTTAATATACAGCACTTTAGTGAGTACTTAAAATATGAAAGTGTTTCAGATTTTTTTCAAACTTTTCTCCATACAAATACATTGTGGTTTGTTAACGACATTGACGGCAGTTATAAACTCCTTTTTTAGTTTGCGATTTATCTTTTATTTCTTTAATTTTTCAGTTTTCTGTCTGATACTGGATCTTCACCATCCAGGGTAGCTTGAGAAAAGGCAAATAAAGCAGGGAGCGCTCGATCGCCATTTGGCGGATTAGATTTTTTTGTCTCTTGCAGAATTCCGAAATTTTTCACTATTTTCGCTTCATACTTTTGACGTTTACCTTTCTGCGCACGTATTTTCTCATGGAATGTTCTATGTCACTCTTTCAATGGTTAGATCAAAGAATGCTGTGGCAGCCAAAATCATTTAAGAGAATTCACATGGACGTTTCGTGGTCGATGACTTTACCCAAAATATCGTCTTCAACGAAATGCTCAATTAGAATTTGTAACTGTATTTGCTCATTCGTCATTTAATATCTACTCTTCTTTTTTTTTACTTAATAAAGATAGTTAAAAACAAATTTTAAAGATTTCAATCATTTCATCGTCATTGTACAGTTGCTAAGAACTGGCGTGAAACCTTTTGTTTACTTTCTGTCACAAGTCATGTTCCGTCCGCGTCGCTCTTTGACTTTTTCTATTAGTTTTGTTCAAGACCTTGGTGACATTCTTGATCGTTCCCATTTATTTTTGAATATTACAGTCAATAAAGTGACCGTCGAATTCGAAGGGTTCCAGCTAGTTGTAATTTAAAAAAAAAATCAATTTGGAAGAGTACACAGATAATAAAGTGTAAACGTTTCTGGAACGTAGAAAAAGTATCTATATGAAGACTAGCGGCGGTAGGAGTATATTTTGTAGGTGCTCCAAACAATAAAACTGTTTTGATTTTTGCATACTTGCGTAAGTTGATATGCTAAAGGCAAAAAATAAACTGAAACCCAATGCAAGTATTTGATAAAAATAAATAGTAAGGATGATAAAAAGTACTAATATGTAATAAGTATATGATATAATTATTGCAAGAAGAATCTATTTCAATCTAAACTGTGATTTCGAATTAAAAGATCTCATTATGTTCTTTGAAGATCTTACAAATCCGGCCCTTCTTTCTTCCGGCACCACAAACAAGAGATGCATCCTCTGTCACCAGTTTCACACAGTGCCCGGTTCCTTGTGTGTAGCGTGGGAAGCTAGACAAATAAGGAAATTTTCCTTAAGATATCTCCTTTGACAGGAATGTTTTTATGTCTCCATCGGAGATGTATTTTAAAACTAGAGGCTTGTTATTATCATTCCAAAAAATTAAATCCGTATAATCAGTTGCTTGCATGTCCATTACTGGTACATAAAATTTGCTCACAAATGAAGTATTCTGATTTTCTTTTCTGGCAGAAATAACCCTACAGTAAGCTAATTTTCGAATACTATCTCTATCATCATATAACATAGCTACAAGAGCAAATTTTCTGTGAAAATATCCATTTCTTTGAATGACAGCGTCAACAGTTTTTCTTGGGGTCATCCGGCACATATCTTGAGTACATAATTAGCTTCCACAGGTATCTAGAGCATTCACTGCCCAATGGCTTTCCTTTTATGTGGAACCCCATTAAACCGCATCCTTTCATAATATACAGGGTGGTTATTAATTAACGTGAGGTGTTCAGAGCCCTCTAGCGAGTAAAGTACTGGACGAAAGCTAACCAAATTTGATGAGCATGCATAGTAGGCCATGGGATTTTGATTTAACCCATTAAACGCCGCTATGAGAACCAGATAGAAATTTTTAAATGTATATATATTTTTTACATACATTGCATACCTCTATTATAGAACAGTTGAAATTTTTTTTTAACTCAAAGCATTTAGGAAATATAGCATGTTCCCGTAGCGGGAGCTTTGGCGTGTTATGGGGATAAATGTCTTTCTCCATTTCGGATACAGCAATTCCTTTTTTTGCGCAGATGCTGCTCAAAACTGTATATATAAAGTAATTATTTTTGTTGTTGATACTATAATGTACGAAATAACCAGCCTGCGAAGTGCCAAACATTTCTTGAACGGATGATTGATGAACGGTAGCAAAATCAATCTGGAAATGCTATGACTTATGACTTGGAGGGGAGGCCCAAAAAGGGCCATGCACCGCGACCATGGGTCTATTGTATCATCCCCAAGTAATATGGAAAAGGCCCTACGAAAAGAGCCCAGTAGCAGATGCGAACATCAGCATAGACCTAACAGACATTTTGTGAAGCTCCCAGGGCTCAATGACATGGCGCCCAAGATGCTCAAACCTATAATCAGAGAAGTACTCACACTCACAGAGGATGTGTAAAGCAGTTTCCTCCTTGAGAAGACAACCCCGACAAGTGGGATCATCGACAACTTTCATTATGTTAAGATGCCTTTTAAGGCAACAGTGCCCAGTTAACAGGCCAATAGCCCTACGGAGACTGGACCTGTTGAGACACAGAAGTTCCTTGCATCTAACACCAGGAAAGCCAAGATCGATCTCTTTGGCGCACTGTTAGAAAAATAGTTCAACGTTTCACCGAAATTCCGGTGCGAATTTAGCTGCAACCGATATTTTGAAAAATGTGGTGCTAGGATTCACCATTTTAGTGGTGCTTCATCAAGCACCATTTTTGCGGTGAAACCTTGAACCAGGATCTAGGATTTTTCTCTAACCGACTATATGGTTAAAGCTTGAACCAATATACAGGATTTTTCTCTAACCAATAATATGGTTAAAGCTTGAACCAATATATAGGATTTTTCTCTAACCAATTATATGGTTAAAGCTTGAACCAATATATAGAATTTTTCTCTAACCTACTATATGGTTAAAGCTTGAACCAAGATTAGGGTTTTATACCTAACCAAATGTACGGTAAGTGATTGAACAACATCGAGGTTTTTTCTCTAACCAAATGTATGGTATAAGATTAAACCAAGATAAGAAAACTCTCTTTAATGTTTTATTTATACACCGAGGGCGGATTAAAGGGGGGCGGATAGGGCGACCCCCCCCCCGCCGTGAAAAAAGAAATTAATGCAAAAGATCCTATTTTACTTCCGTAAAATGGATATATATGTCAGTTTTCTAACTGCCCCCCTGACAAACTTGCATTAATCCGCCCTTGGGCGGATTAAAGGGGGGGCAGAGGGGGCGACCGCCCCCCCCCGAAAAAAAATGTAAAATATCCTATTTTACTTCCATAAAATGGATATATATGTCAATTTTCTAACTGCCCCCCTGACAAACTTGCATTAATCCACCACTCTTATACACTGGAAAAGATTTCAGACCCAAATAACGGTACATGTACTGGCAGCTTTGGGATGAGTACATATACCGTAAATTTCACAAATGGCATTAAGTACCATAAAATATTTTACAGTATATATATATATATATATATATATATATATATACCGTTAAAAAAGTGCATATACCATAAATTTCCTATATGGTATATGTACCGTAAAAAATTACACTACCTGTACATATACCGTATATAAAATTTCCGGTAAAAGCACCATATTTAATTTTTAAAATGGTATATAAGCTGTAAACGAAATTTATAGTACATATACCGTAAATTATTTTTAATCAGTACATATGCTGTAAATGAAATTCATAGTACACATATCGTAAATAACTTAATTAGTATATATGCTGTAAAATGTAAAGAAAATTGTATCATTGATACATATTGCCCTCCCCCCTCCTACATATTTCTACATGCAGTAGCGATTCAGGAAAGGAGCTAGGGGGTCTCAGCCCCCCAAAAATGAGATTGCTAAAGGGTAACATTCTGCTTCAGTATGCACTTTGAATATGTAAAGTGATCTTTTTCAATCACTTAGCCCCCCCCCTGCCCCCCTAAAAAAAGTTTTTACATTGGTGTAGACTAAAATTTTGCTTTATTGTACATTTTGTTTGGGTGAAATAAGCTTCTTTCAACATTTAGCCCCTCCAAAACAGAATTTCTGGATCCGCCACTGGTTGCATGGTAGCAAAAAGAAAAATAAATAAATAGCTCTTACATTAAATTCTGCTTACACACACCTAATTTTATGCTGATCTAGTCCAAAAAATAAAAAATTTTATATTGCGATTCTGTTTTCTGCATGTAACTTAAGTTAGACAAGGTGGAGTTAGTACCACATGAAAAAAAGATGTGAATAAACAATTATTCTCAAACTAGAAGTTTCTTTTTCACATACATTAAGCACTATCTCTATACTCTAAACCAAAATAATTGCGTAAAGCCTTTCAGGGTAACTTATACAAAATTTGCTAAACACTCCTGCTCAATTTGATATTTTATGCTGAAACTTACAATTTAACCTTGTGAATATATTTTACCTTACCTTTTCATTGTTGTTGAAGGATTGTTTTTAAACTTAGGAAAAATCCATCACCACCATTACCCCCTAGCTCCAAACTTTTCAAACAGGTCATGCCCGCCGACCTAACCGTTCGGAGTTTTCCCGTGGTTTTCTGCTCAACTTTGTGTAAATACGGGTTAGGACCCTTTAGAAAGTTCACCACAGAAGGCAATCCCACCCCCGGCCTAGATCCCCTAGTGTAGATAATTGGCCGTAACCAACATTTCCATTTTCAAACTTTTCACGCTTAAACTGGGTGCTCCCATATGAAATGGCTAGTAGTTTGGGCCTTAGTAGTGAAAGGACTTGATCAGTAAGTACCCTCCAATTACACTATCAATAGTTTTTTCAATAAAAAGAATAATGAGAGATTTTAATGATACTCAGAGTAAAACATAATTAAAATTAAAAACCTTTATTAGCATTCTTTATTACATACAAAATAAATCTGCATTTCATGAAATAAATAAATAAATATATTTTTCCTCTCTTTTGCTATCATCTTCCATCTAATACCTATTGGTGATTCCCAGGAAGAAAGTTGATAACCAGAAACTGGGGGAGAAAAAGAAAAAAAAAACCCATTTAATTTACAATATTCAGAATTCATAAAACATTAGCATCTCAGAAATAAGATAAACAAAAGTAAAAAGTTGAGTAAATTCAGACTGCAGTACAATTTTAAAATGTTTGAGTCAAATGCATCTAATTTAAGTCAAATTGTAAAAACTCCAATTAGCAAGCAGACAAACTTAGTGCCCCACCCCCTCTTTACAAACAAACTAGAAATTTTAGAACATTAATCAAACTACATGAGATAATTATTAATACAAAGCGCGCATAAGTAGTTCATAAAACTACAGAAATAAAATCTGTAATTTCCTAAAAAAAAATAATTTCTAATAAATTAAGTCTATTTAAAGAAATTAATTTTTTTACAACCAAAAAATTATTTTAAAATTAAATGTTCTGTTAATTTGATAGTAATGACGTACATTGATCCATGCTGTGTTTGTTGAAGAAAGTTTGAAAACAAATTTCTGATTAACTCATGAGGAGCCTGCGAATATGTAATACAATTCACAGGTCAAAAATATGGTAAAGAAATCACATTTGAATTCTCACGGGCAGAAAAATTTATCATTCTCCTGCTTATGTAAAAAAGATTGTTTTCTTCACTGTCCAGTTCACAATTTTCATTATTTGTAGTGCTTCCAAATATAATACAATAAGTTTAAAATGCTGCAATGCTTTAAATTAATCTACTTACATAATACGCTAACGTATGCGGTACCAAAATCGACGATATTTGTATGCTGGGAATGGTACAACTAGATTGAAATATTAGCATAATAACAGTAACACACACGCAAAAATCCAAATTAACAGTTCAATGATGTCAAGTGAAGCAAGCATATTTGTTACTGGTTATGTATGTCACATAGTAGCTAGATTACAAAATAACAATGCATGCACAAAAAAGGAAAATCTTTTAGCTCTTTTCACAGTGTTTATCACACATCTATTTATATAATATGCTAATGTAGGTGGTACCAAAATCGATGATATTTCCATGCCTTGAACTCAGGATCTCAAATCAGTCTTCAGTACACATATGAACAAAGCAAATCTCCCTTCTGAAAGAATAGATGAAGTTTAATTAAGTTAATAATAGCATAACAAATAAAATCTTTTTGCATTTAATGATAATTTCATAGGAGAGAAGAAAATGCATGCAGTCAAATGTGAAAAACTATTCTGCAAAGTACCCTAGCAAAGAAGTCCAAACGAGACAAAATACTAAACTTTGGATTATTATTTTATTTACTTGCAAACATTCATCAGAGATAATTTTTACTAATGTAAAATATTTTTTATTTTACTAAATAATGAAATGCCCATAAAGGGAATCGATTTTAATTAAATGTCACACTACTTTAAGACAGAGCACATTTAAATTACATTTCTTTGGGAACTTTTTACAGATTACATTTAAAATTACATTACAAAAAAAAAAAAAAAAAAAAAAAAAAAAAAACAGAAACAACGAAGTAATAAATATCTCCTTTCCCTGTATTAAAACAAACCAAACAGATATACAAACTGTCATACAAAGTCCTCTCTTCTAAACATACATATATTAAACGGATTTCTGTAATTTTAATTGTAAAAAAAAAAAAAAAAAAATTAAAATAAAATAAAATATACTTTTAAATTCATTCTCGTGGTATTTGTACAGCAGGAACAAAATTAATTTTTCAATAATTAATAATTATCATCCTTGTTAACATTTTAAAATGATTTAACAAAGAAATTCAAGTGCAACGATATATCAAAATTTAAGAGTCTACATTATTTTAGATATTCATAAACATGTTAATACTGGACAATTTCATTTTATATTAAACTAAGAATACTCCTATCATCTTTCAATAATATTAAAAATGAAAACAAAATGACATGTTGAAATGTGCTATTATTCCAATTATCTGCGCAAGGGATCTAGGCTCTAGGCTGAGATGGGAGGGGATTGCCCTCCGTGGGGGACTTGGCATAGACTCGACATATAAAAACTCTTGCACTTTAAATCACACTTCTTTTTGGAAAATCGTTCCAGATTACCTTAACAATTACCAAAAAAAGTTAAACTACCACACAAGCATTTGGAAAGTTAGAGACACTCCTGGCTAAATGGACACATAGTATTCATTTTATAAAAAACCATAATGAATTATGTTATTTGAAATTTATTTTGATGATTTTTGTGCAACAATATATGAAAATTAATTTTTATTCAGTATGGAAAAAAGTTGTATAAAATATAATCCTGTTTTACATTTAAAAGTGGAATAACATAGAAACAGATATGCAATGCCAAAGTTATCACTCTAAATTATTATAGATATCTACAGACAATTAAAAAAAATACTCAACATTTTCACTGTACATTGAAATAAGAATACTCAAAAAATGGAAACAAAATGAATGAAACCCAAATCGAAATCAAAGTCTATGTCATATTACCTTTAAACGAGTTTTATTTTCATGCACCTTGCATTTATAAAGAGAAATTGGTTCAAAACAATGAGCCTTCTTAAAGATGTAAAAATTTTATGATTTTCAAATGTTCGTTACTAAATTTTCGTATTTATGGGTAAACTTACTAAAGTCTTTGAAAATTGTAGGTTGGGTAGAGTTTTAGATGTAAAAACAGACAATAAGAGAAAACATTTAATTAAAAGTAGTACGAAGGACTTGCATTAAAATATTAAAAGGTTAAAACTACACAAATAAAATCCCTTGTTAGCAGCTTTCGGTGACGACCACCACCTTCCTCAGCCATCGGCGTTTCTTGTTTGCACTGATCTCTTCCTCAATTCCTCGCCCCATCCCGGATCGATCTGCGCATGTGTCATGTCATTAACGGCGCCATCTGTAGTTAAGATTTGAAGTGCTTCCAATGTTAAGTGCATAGTTTTTCTTGGGCTATTTTTGAGAGAGATGTGCTGGGTTTATTGAATTTAATTTCGTTAAAGCGTTCTTTTTTTTCTTTCTTTAATTTTCCTTTTAGTTATTCCTATATAGCACCCAGATTTATTTGATTTATTAAAGGTAAAATTTATTTTATAGATTCCGGCTGATTCATTTTTATCTATTGGGTCTTGATCACTACGTATTCGTTTGACGATAGTTTGATTAGGCTTTAAAGGAATTTTGATATTTTTCTTGGTGGCTTCATTGGTTATTTTTATTGCTGCCCCCTGCAGTAGGGTACAGCTTTAGTAAACAGCGGTTTCTCTTTTTGATGGCTGCTAATGTGTTCAAGTTTTTTAATTCTATTTTTAAAGAGGTTCTTGACAAGGGATTTTGGCAGCAGGGGTGCAGAAAAATGTTTAGGGCTCAATATTTCCCCAGAACACAATTTGTTCTATCTAAAATTCCCCCCAAACTGAAGCATATTTTCATTTTAGTTTAAGTGACTATCTATAGCTAGCTTCTTATGATAACAACTGCATCTCGGCACCCTTCCCCCCCTTGGCAGATCGCCCTAGTGTAGCGTTGCCATAATCATACACAATACTATAAAAAATAAATTCTTTTTTTTTCTTCCCTTTTTTAAAAATATACTTGGGAGAAAAATTTTCCCCGAATCTCGTTCGGGCATTCGAACATATTCTGCACCCCTGATTAGCAGTAGCCGGATATTACAAATATCCAGCAGTACATCCGGCCTAAAATTATATAGAGAAATAACATAAATAAGCATAATAAATGAATAAATTCTAAAACCTGCAATAATAAAAAATGCAAAAAAAAAGTTTTGTGAAAATATTTTGTTTTCAATACTTTTTAGAATATATTTTTGTCATGAGAAAAAAGGGAAAAAATAAGTACTTCTATCTTTCTTTCAGATTGGATTAAATTATTACTGGAAGAAATTAGTGTACAAAAACGCTGTTTTTCAATCTTTGTAAGATTTCGGTTACCTTTTTTCCCCACTATAAATTGAATAGTGTACTTGCTGTAGTATAACCTGCTGTGAAAATGTCCCCATCTACTAGGCACGTATCCAGAAAAACAATTTTTTGGAGGTGGGGGGGGGGTCACTGACCCCCTGGACAGTTGAATGGAAATGTCTCTTTCAAGAACCGATCTTTTAAGATATTTATCGAACTCTTGAGGGAGAACATTCATGACATTGTTATTTGTTATGACTTTAATTGCAGTCAAACTGGTACTAAATTCATGGAAACAATCCCAAAAGGATTTGATTTTTGAATTAAATCATTTGAAATTAATGAGAAAATTTAAAGAAAAAAGGGAACAATACTGTTACCAGGGGCAGGTCACCAAGTATGAAGCTTCGCCAAACTGTGAAGAAGGGTAAACATGTTTACGATGGTTTCATGTTCTCAAGTAACCGTTATAAGGAGTTGAGGTGTAGTTGAGTTCTGTTGTTGTTTCATGATGTGATTAGAAATTATGTGATTGGTCAAAGAAATTAACTTAAAAAATTTGATTTTTGAATTAAATGATTTGAAACTAATGAGAAAATTTATCGAAAAAAGGGAGTAATACCGTTACCGGGGGCAGATCACCAAATATGAAACTTCGCCAAATTGTGAAGAAGGGAAAACATGTTTACGATGGTGTCAGGCACGTAGGCAGGAAAATTTTTCGGGGGGGGGATATGAACTTATATCTGTATAAATAGACGGAATTTCATCACTAATCCAAAAATTTCGGGGGGGGATATATCCCGATACCCCCCCCCCTGGCTATGCCCCTGGATGGTGTCATGTTCTCAAGTAACCCTTATAAGGAGTTGAGGTGTAGTTGAGTTCTGTTGTTGTTTCAGGATGTGATTAGAAATTATGTAATTGGTCAAAGAAATTAACTGGGAATAAAGTTTGAAGGAATTATGTAATAGGTTGTAAGAATTTATCTGTAACCGAACCTGAAATGAACCGTTGAACATGCTTGTTTGTTGTGATTCGTTGGTGGAAAAGTGCACAGTTATTTATTATCATGTTTCAGAAGTGAAATTTCATTTTTTTTTTCTATTAAATGAGGATAAGTTCTCTAAAACTGTAATGAATTTGCTTTATGTTAAGACGTGTCGTGTATGAATTATGTATGTGGTTGTATATGAAAATTTGAATATGTTTGTTGAGCAGAATATTTAATGTATCCACGGTAGGCTTAAATTTTGCTTATTTGGGCACTTTTTGATGCATCAAGGCCATTACATAAGGAATTAAATAGAAGATTTGAGGTATGTGCTTTTGTTTATTTAAATATTCATTGTATGATTTACTGTACTGGTTTACGGTTGAGATTTAATATTATTGCTTTCTATTGTATCATATTTATATAAAGGCTATCGTATGCTGTGTTAGGGGATAATACCGTAAGCGGGTGTCCATCACCAAGGGAGATGCGTTGCCAAAGCTTACTATATGTAGTAAACAATCCTGGCAGCGTTGCCAATCGAGATTAGCTATTCAGCAACCTTTCTGGCGGAGTTGTGTTGTTTTATGATGTCATGAGAAACTAAGCTGTTCGAAGGAATTATGTGATTGGTTGAACGAATTTCAAGGAGTTTAACTGGCAAAATAACTGAACTTGAATTTGCCGGGAATGGAAGTCATGTCGTCTGCTGAAGTTTTGTATTTTATAATGGTTATTTTTGAAAAGTGGAATGCTTGTTTGGTTTAATAATAAACTAGCAGACCCGGCCACGCGTTGCTGTGGCTGAGTGATTTAAGCAGGATTTGAAAGACAAAATTTAACACAAATTAACATAACATTTAATAACATTTATTTAATAAATACTTTAAATATTTTAATTTGATATGTATACTCTAAATATCTTTAATCGTAATAAATCACTTGATGTTCAATGAAGCGCCAATCGATGTACAATATTTTTGGTCAATCGGTCCTTTGTTAATGCAAATAAACTTGATGGTCTTCCTACTCGTGAACACGCCACGTATAGTTGCCCATGGGAGAAACATGGATTTTCAAAGTCTAAGCCGCAAATAGACATGTTTGGCCTGAGATTTATTTATAGTCATCGCGAAAGCTAAGCGAATGGGAAACTGTAGTCTTTTAAATGGTATGGGAGAATTGGATATCATCGGAATACGTGGTAACAAAACAATTTCTCCTTTAAACTTTTCAGTCAAAATAGTTGCTTCAAGAACGTTTCCAGTGATTCTTTTGATCACCAAACGTGTACCGTTGCATAGTTTAGGAGGGTTTAAATTACGCAGTAGAATAATCGGTGATCCAATTTTCAATCGAAGATTGTGTGGTGGCATTCCTGATATGTCTAAAGAATTTAAAAATTCAGTTGGGAAATTCACTGCCTCACGATTACTAAGCCAGTCATGATTTAAATAGTTATTTAGTATGTCTGGTAAGACACTCTCAAACATTCTTTTTTAGTTTGAACAACAGTACAGAAATTATTTGGCAATCTAATATGTTGAGTATCTTGATGAAATTCTATATCACCGTTTCCAAGAGCCAGTAATTGTTTAGAAAATTCTTGTGCTGTTGGATCATTTTGGAGTTGTACTTGCATGTTTTTTGTCAGTCTGAGTGTTTCAACATTTCTCCATAAAATTGATTGTTTTAGACATGCATTAATTTCATCTGCAAAAGTAGAGCGAGGAATAACTGGCAACGTTTGCCGGAAATCACCAGATAGTAATAAAATAGTACCACCGAAATATCTGTCACTATTGTTTAAATCCTGCAATTGTTAGTCCTATTTAATGCTTCGAGCGAATTCTTCCGTAACACTGCTGCCATTCCGCTTCTTTTTTTGATATTACACATTGCATTTGGATTGTTATGGATATCTAATGGTAGCTTGAAAGCAGAATGTGCTGTCCGCCCACCATCTAACAAAGTAGCAGCTATGCCTGATGATGCAGCTGCTAATGCAATTTTTTGTTGTGACCGTAGTTTCGCAAGGATGAAAGATAACAAATATGTTTTACCGGTACCACCTGGTGCATCTAAATAGAAAAAACTGCCTTGTTTGGCATCAATAGCCAACATAATTCGATTGCATATGTTCTTCTGCTCGTCAGTTAATAATGGTTCATTGTTAGTAACAAATGTATTTAAATCACGATTATTAAATTGTTCTTCTCGCTGCAAATCACTATTTACTAAGTCTGTAGCTGGGCGATTAGGAGATGTAATACCATAATGACTAAGTGGTGAATTTGAGATCATAATACATAAATCTTCAATCATTATTAAAGCTTCGTTATACATATCTTGTGTGAAGTCTAAGTTTGGAGAGTGGTTTATTTGTTTATGTCGGTAGAGTATATCTTCAGTCATGTAGTTCTTATATTTTTCCCACAATGTAGATGACTGTGTTGGAAAACATGTCATCAAAATAATGGAAAATAGTTGACGAATATTACTCGGCGAGGACGTTAAAGCAGCATCAGCAAGTGTCAGATCCCAATGGTTGTCATCTTCTAAAAGTTGCAACGCGTGACATGCATCTTTATACGTACTGAACACTTGGTCATTAACTGTTCGTAAAAATTGAAGAGATTGGTCCAGGAACATTCACCTACAATAAACGCAGAAAAAAGCATTCAAGTTGTTTTGGATGTACAGTATAAAGTCGTCCCAATGTCTTAGCTTTAAATATGCCTGCAATATACGGATGTGGTTCTCCCTTTTTACGTGGTTCCCATTTTTTAGCTGACGTGTTCCATGTAAAATAGCATGGAATATCAGTGTATAATACTGTTTTTGCAAATTGACCATACACATCAGTTTTTTGACAAAGAGTGAAAAATTCGGTTAGTGTCGTTTTTGGTGGTTCACATGCTCTTTGGAGAATATTTTCTTCAGTGAAATACACACGTTGTCCAGTTTCAAGATGCACTGCAAGATGTTGTATAGCAGGTTCTCTGTGGTGTATGGGGAAGCTAAGTATGCGCCAAATAGCTTCACTGCTGCTAATGTATCTACCCATTTGGTAGCGTGCTATTTCATCATTTTCGTTTAAATTTTGTACTCCAAATACGGCCAAATCACTGCCCTTATTAACGTACTTGCAAATATACTTGATGGATTTCACAGAACTGCAAAGCTCAACATTAATATGAGTCTTGTACGTTTTGGAGAGTAGTGGTGAGTATGGTACTACCCATTGATTGTCAATTTCTAATTGGTTAGAATTTGAAGTTCTCATTTTATATGTATGACCACCATTATCAGCGTTTCTGCGGCGATACAATGGATAACCATCAATATCAGTAATGGTATCATTTGTGAATTTCTTAGGAAAATGTTTCTTACATTTCCCATTTTCCATGCATGGTGATGTCATGTTAAACGCTCCACACGGTCCATGAATCATATGACTTGTAACAATATTAAATAATTCTTGATCAATTGAAGAATCTGGAATTTCGGCTGAAATAATTTGATCAATTTCCTCTGGACGAATTTTATCTTCAAGCCAAATTAAAATGTGAGCATGAGGTAAGCCTCATTTCTGCCACTCAATTGAATACAACCAACAACACGTTTTGCGAAAAACTGAATATTTTACTATAAAATCGATCAAAGATTTCAACTTCTGTTTAAACACTCGTGCAGTAATATCGTGACGATGTATTGATTGTTGACCTAGTAATAGTAAAGATTGGATTTCCTTCCAATTTGGATTACACGTAAATGTTATAAACAAATCTGGAAGACCGTAATAACGTACATAAGTCATTGCATCCTGCATGTATTCTTGCATGTTTCGTGGGCTACCTATGTAGATGGAAGGTAAAATAACAGCACTACCAATTTCATTGGTGTTTAAATTTCCATCGACGTTTCCAACAATAGCATCTCGTAAGTGAATGTAATCCTCTGATCGTAGTTTAGCTTGGTTGAACCGAATGAATCGCAAACGTTCGCTTTGAATCTTAGCAAACATTTCCACAACGTATTGATGATACAATTGACGATATCGAAGGATATAGTTGTCCTGATTGTGTCTAATCATTAATCGATACGCATAGTAGTTCATTGAACTAACCTTTTTATTTAATTCATTACAATTGACTGGATCAGACTGATTCATGAGCTCTTTCAATACGTGCATATCGAGTCTTCTTGCTACGGGCAGTAAGGTTAGATTTTTTTTGTCGCATATTACTAAAAGTAGTGCTTGGTATAGGCAAAATAAGACATGTATAGTGTGTAGTCTAAGAAACTGTATCACATTAAGGTGTGGCGCCATCTATGAGATGCACAGGACAATGTTTTACAATTCTCTGTAAAGAAATTCTCTTAAGGCGCCATCTGTTCCAGCCTTAATGGTCTCAAACGGAAATATTGGACTTACGATTGAAACCTACGATTAATAACAACAATCAACGTAATCAGAATATCAGTTGACCCGTTTTTGAGTTATTTCGGAACATACACACGGACACTGGATTTTTATATATTAAGATAAGATAAGATAAGATATATGAAAAATATATAATACGTTTTTTTAGGTTTCTTCCTCTGTAAAATGAGAATTTTTCTGTAAATAAAACATACTTAAATAATAAGATGTCGTTTAAAGCAAGAACTGTTAAACTGTTCTTTTTTTTTTCAAAACAATAAAAAAGTTATCTCGGTTGCCAATTTCGGAAAGAATAAAATAAAACGCTTTTATCCCTTTAGAAGCAGACGATAAGCTATGAGTTGAGTATTTCAATATCGCAGATATTATTAATTTTCTTCGTAGTGATGTTCCAATATTTTTGGCCGTGTTCGTGACTGCCGGTTTGGGTAAACACTTTTTCTTGAATTTATGCAGTACACAAATACATATTAAACTACAGTTGTACATAAAGAAATTCTCTTAAGGCGCCATCTGTTCCAGACTTATGGAACCTACGATTAATAACAACAATCAACGTTGATGATCAGTTTTTTATTAATTATTAATTATTGAGACCATTAATTTGAATAATAACTATCCTATTATCTAAGTTGGACCAAATTACATATATATGCAAACTTTCATGAATATCAGTTGACCCGTTTTTGAGTTATTTCGGAACATACACACGGACACTGGATTTTTATATATTAAGATGTAGATAATTTGTGTAGAGCTGTAATGAAATTGGTTCCTTTATACGCTGAGTTGTTTCTTATTTCTTTATCAAGTGAATTTCGACAAAAATTTGAAAATGTTTGTTGCGAGTTGGGAAGAATATGTATATAGCGTGTGTTGAGGTATAGTTGTCATGCTTATTTGAATGCTTGTGATGGCTTTATTTTGTGATGAACGCACGTTGTTCATGAATAAAATTACAGGTATGTGGTGCTTTTATTTATTTAAATGTTTATTCCTTGCTTTACGGTACAGCGGTGTATAGTTGAGAATATTTATGGTGTTAGGTTTTCATAATTATGTTAGGTTTTTACTATGTTATGTTATTTTTTGTGAATTGGGATGAAAAAATAAAAAAATTTAAAGGTTTTAAGAGGGATGGTTAATTTTATTTGTTATATGGGTTTGCTCATGGTTTACAGAATTCCTGTACAATTTTTAGGTTTAATATGAATAAATATGTAAGGATTTTTGAGTTGTTTGTGATCAGATTTGATTCTATTCTGATTAATAGTGTAAATGCTGTGTGTTTTGCAGGTATTAAATTGCAAAAATCATGTGGGGGAGGAAGTAGTCGGTTTATTCTGGTGGTTTTCTGTTATTTATAAAGAGTGTTTTTTAACATTTTATGAAAATATTTGCAGTATATTTTTCTTGAAATCACGTGCACTATTCACGTTAAATATGATTTAATATATGTATTTTTGAGTTGTTTGTGGGAAGTTGTGTGTGTGGGGGGGGGAGGTAGTGGGTTTATTTTATGTTTTTCTATTAATTTAAAACTGTTATTTCTATTTAAATTATTACTATTAATTTAAAACTGTTTTAAGGGGAATATTGCTGTATAATTATGTGCAGAAACATATTTTGGCATTTTGCATATGATTAAGGTTATGGTTTATTTTTTGACATACCCATAGTCCAGAGCTAGTGCTTTGTTTATGTGATTTTTGTTCATAATTGCATTTAAAATATGTCTAAAAATGTTTTTATGTGTTTAGATAGTGCATTATAGTTTGGGGTTCATTTTGTTAGTTATGTGTCAACGTATGTTTATGTTTTGTTTGGCGCGAAAGAAAAGTCACCAAGGTTAGCCGCTGGCGACAAAAAAAAAAGTCACCAACTCAACCGACACCTGCTTACCGTATTATTCCGCTGTGTTATTTTAATTTTATGTGAATTGCTGAATAATTATTCGTGATGGAGATTTTTAGTGTTTTAAGAAAGGTGGATAATTTTATTAGATATATGGGTTTACTTACACGGATTTGCAGAAAACAGGTACAATACTTAGGTTTAAATTGAATTAATGTATAAGGATTTTGGGGTTGTTTGTGGTGAGTTTTGATTTTATTCTGTTTTTAGTAATGTAACAGGGTTTCTACAGATTTCACAGCTTTTGCTTCCCTGACTTTTCCCTGACATCTATCACGCTCTTCCCTGACTTTATCTAGCGTGCTTTCCCGAATTTTTTGTTTCTATTTGTAACATTACATCCTTTAAATAATTTTTTATATATTTTGCACCTTTTTTTTACAAATAATAATAATAATAAAATTAATATATACAAGAATCTTATTTGACATCACTGGATTCTAACAAAAACCATGTTTGATAATAATTTAGGATAAAATTAAGCATATTTCAACTGCACAAGATATGCTCATAAAGAAAACATTTTAAAATTATTTATAAGGTTGAATGAGAAAATGAAAATAAAACAATTTCTATACTTAGGTTCAAACAGCAAATATTTCCTTGATTTTACCGCAAAATTCAATTTTTCTTGCATTTCCCTGAACTTTCTTCAATTTCTGCTTTCCCTGACTTTTTTCCCAAGACCTGACTTCCCAGGTCTGTAGAAACCCTGTGTAAATTTTGTGTGTTTTGAAGATATTAAAATTAAATGAATCTTGGGAGGGGGGGGGAGGTAGTCTGTTTATTTGAGTGTTTTTCTATTAATTTTAAACTGTGATTTTAACATTTTAAGGGAAATTTTGTTGTATATTTTTCTGCAGAAACATATTTTAGTATTTTGCCTCTTTTGAACGTTTTATATTATTTATTTTTTAACGTACCCATAGCCCAGAGGTAGTGTTTTGTTTGTAATTGGATTTAAGTATATCTACAAATGTTTTAATAAGGTGTTTAGATAAGTGTATTGTAGTTTTGGGGTTTATTTTTTTTATATAACTACATATGTTTATGTTATGTTTGGCGAGAAAGCAAAGTCGCCAAGGTTAGACGCGACAAAAAAAAGTCGCCAACTCAACCTGCCCCTGCTTACGGTATTATTCTCCCCCCCCAAAAAAAAGTAAATAGTAAAAGAAACAAATTTATACAATGCATGAATAACTTATCAGGCCTAAAAATATGAACACTATGTATACATATCATAAACAAATGGCTGAGTAAGAATGCCTGTTACATAATTTTTATGTAGATAAATAAGAATGAAAATTTGGGCAATGTTTTCATAATTAGAACTAATAATAACAATAAATAGATGGTACTGCATTGCATATAGATGTGTTTTCTTCTTTTTTCGTTTTATTTGCACTAGTTTTCTTAGATCATTGAGCTATTACTTTTTCCGGTAAAATCATACAAGCCGGTGCGCAGCCGATGTAAACACGGTGGCTGTCGAAAACCATTTTGCACGATCAGCGAAGTATTTTAGCACATTTTTTAAAAATTTACATATATTCCACTAACAAAAACATTAAAATAAAATACACCATACATATTTAACCTAAAAAACGTCAGCAAATTCAGTAACAGGCAATTTAAAATGAGCAAACAGTGGACTGTTTTTAACTAAAAAAACTACAGTGGATTAAGCAACCTAGTTGTACAGCTAATGTAAACTGGGCAAACGCTGGCCCGTTTTCAACTCAAAAAACATCGGTGGATTAACA
>JAWZYV010015828.1:0-51687 GCA_038373885.1 Cheiracanthium punctorium | reverse complement strand
TGGGGAGGGGACGAATAAACGGTAAAAACTGGCAAAATTTTGACAAGCATCATCATCAATGAGCATCTTGTGTGCAACATATTTTCCGGCCTATAATCGATGGATTATCTGCAAAAAAAGTTTAAAATTTTAAGATGCATGTTATATGCTGTTGCGGATCATCTGTTTTCCTTTATTTTTTTCATTGCAAAATTTCAGCGCAGAATTTGAAACAAAATTCCAAAACAGATGACTTTAGCAAAACACGTCTTCTAATTAACATTACAGGGGTCAGTCCAGGTTTTTTTCCCAGGGTCCTATTTTTGTGAAATTTTACCTAATTTTGTGAATTTATAATTAATTTTGTGAATTTATACCTAATTTTGTGAATTTTTTCTATTTTTGTGAATCTTTCCTTATTTTGTGAACTTCTTCCAATTTTCTTTTTCATTTTTGAGCAAGAAAGCAATCACGAAATAGAATTGAATATTTTTTTTAAAATTAAAAACAAAATGGGTATAGTTAGTTCCTTTAAAAAAAGTTGGCCAAAACTGAATAATTCCTGTTCACCGAACATACGGGATAGTCATTCCCTGGAACAATATTTTTTTAAAAATTCGATTAAAATTAAAAATATAAAGCTTTAAATCTTTACTTTTAAATGATTAAAAAATAGATTTTATAATAAACGTAGGCCATGGTAGTTTTGATTTTAAATTGCAGGTACTAGACACTTATTTACATCCCAAATTCAAACTTTAGTAATTTTTAAATATTACAATGTCTGTCAGTTTCAATACTCTAATACTAACGAATACTCTAATACTAACGATGGAAATACTCTAATACTAACGATGTGAGAAATGCAATTTTTAAATCTAGTTAAATTTCAACAATTGAAGGGAAAGCAAAAATAAGTTGCAGATAATTGCAGATGGGAGAAATTAGCTAACATTTTAAAAAATTAATTTCAACTTGCACCATTAAAGAAAAATTACTTGTCAGTGTACACAGAATATCCCAAAAACACTGACCTGGGGTTTTATTCCTTAAATATTTTTCACAAATATTTTACAGTAAATCACAAATTTATGTTTAAAAAAAAAAAAAAAAAAGGCACAGAATTTTACAGTAATGATTATAAATGTTGAAAGATTAAATCTAAATAAATACAAATGTACATTTTTATATGGTCTCCAAACAGAAAATTCCCAGTCTGTAAGATGTGCCCATGCATTAAGTTTTAAAAAATTTAATTAAGTTATAAATTTCCAGTCTTCTATCAAAAATGATAGCTTCTAGCAAAAAATTGTTCGCTGCGGCCCTGCCTATGCCGATAGCATTTCTCTGTAGTGTACCCCTATGACTGCTCTTTAAAATGATATTAAATCCCAATAAAATCACTCCTATGCTTTGTTGTTCACTCCCAAGAATGAAAAAATGCAGTATTACACTATTTCTACTCCCCTTTTTTTCCAGCTTTGAGCAGTGATTGACCTATATTTATCCCATTTCACATTCCACAGTGTGGATTCTCGACCGATTAAACAGGGCGCTGCACCCGGCAATCCTTTTTCTCCCCCCTATGCCTGGGTATGTCGGTCCGTTTTTCCATTCTTATTTGCCAAAACTTTTTCTCCTTCCTTACCATACAGTTTTCTTATACAGGATACAATACAATGAAGTCAAATTGAGATTGCATCAAACGATTTCTGAACATTTAATACATGGTGCATAAATGTGCCAGTTTGGAAAACAAAGTGCTTTCTTTTAATCTCCTCCCCAACCTGGCTGCCCTTTTTACATACGCCACTGGCTTTATTCATGAAGAACGTTGTAATTACCCGAGAATGACAGCTGTCATCACCTTTTCTTCTGGCAATGAGCCTTATTAATATTATAGTGGAATAAGTCTTGATGTTTGATTTTTTGGCATAAAAACAACTCACATGAAAAGAAATAATAAATGAGCGCTCGCTACTAGTCCGAGTTTTATTCCCAGAAAGAGAGCTCCTACATAGTAGGTTGGGGGAACTTACGAGGAAGCACAAACAAGTGCAGGCGTCTGCTTCAAACTGCAATCGTAGACGGTGTAATTTACCCCCCTGGCTTAGGGTCTCCAATCAACCTATCTCCCGTCATCATCATCAACGTTGTTTACATTTAGGCCAATATATTATTGGGTGCCGATCGGCGATCGCTAAATGATAATAATTCCTCAACTCAATTGAAAAGTGCAATAGTTATTTTGTGAAAGGGCCGTTTTGGTCAAACTGAATTTTGTGAAGGGTCCGTTTTTCCGATATTGAATTTTGTGAAGGGTCCGTTTTTCTGATATTGAATTTTGTGAAGGGTCCGTTTTTCTGATATTGAATTTTGTGAAGGGTCCATTTTCGGACCCGATTTCGACCTGGACAGACCCCTGCATTAAAATATTGAGTATTGACTAAACTGTAAAACATTCTGTTAAATAAAAAAAAATCTTTATTAATTAATGGTAAAATCAATGGAGACAGTACGAGCCCCATGTAAACACAGCAACAAAGCAGAAGTGCCTAAGTCCCCATAATCCATGAATAAAAACAAAAACACAGTGACAGTCACTGGAGCTTATTACTAAACTAGCTTATATAACTAAACTATAAATGTTTTTGAAAAATATGGATAGAAATAATTGAAGTTATTTCCAGAAATATAACATGTATGTACTGTAAGCCATGCAAAACCTAGCGCCAGATCCGTACATACATTTGAATGAGTAAGTTAAACAATATCAGATGTTCCAATTTTGACTGTGAATTATACAGCGCTGCATATTATTTGTTTTTTCTTCACTAAAAAATATGCATGTTGATTACATGCCGCTGCAGATAACAGGCAGGTAGATACGATAACTGCTAAAGCATTTTCTCTCTCGTTCCATTTCAAAAAATTCAAACAATCCATCATCCAATCCTTCAAACAGCAGTTTTCGTCCTATCAATAATTTCCTTGCTTGTTTATTATTTTCGCGATAACTTGCAGTTAAATTTCTTCTTTAGTCGATCCCCCCTCCATTTTTGATCAACGCCAAAATGTTTTGCATACTATCTATGTATTACGCATCCTTTTTTTATGCCGTTTTTATTACTTGTAACTTGTGAAATAGTTACATAGTACAACAGTTATGAATAGGAACTAATTTTAGACATTTTTGCACATGTTCTTACTGGATCAGATTAAGCAAGCCTAAACTAGTTCCGCACACTTGATACAGTGGAAATTTGAGGCTAAAACAAGTAGTGATGCTAGTGTTAATGATAAAATTTCCTGTGTTCTGTTTGAAAATTTTGTCGTTGGCATGGTAACTCATACAATCAGCTGGAAAAAGCAGGTTGAAAACAAAAATCTAGTGAAGAGAAAGGAGGACAATAATGAGGAATAATGATAATTGATTTGAGTAAGTGTTGTGTTTATTTGGGACTATATCCCGTATCCGGTGCTTGTTTACATATCAATGTTTGTGTTTACATTTCATTGGTGATCGTTCTGGTGCCAGAGTGGGCGATGCACAGCCGGAGTGAAGTTATCTGCTGGTGGTATTTTTGACTGGCAACCATAAAAAAACGTGTACATCATCAGTTTGGGAATTTGAAATTGTTTCATGTTATGGATGGAAGGGAATGAAATGTGTTACGTTAGTGTATGAAAAGAAAGTGTAAGTGTGTTTGTCAGAAATAGGGTGTGAATATAAAGCTAAATAAAAGAAAGCATGTCGGTTTTACGTTATCAGCCGCTGTGTGCTTGTTAGAAATGTAGTGTCAGTATAACAGTAAATAAAAGAAAGCATGCTGGTGTTACGTTATAAGCCGGTGGGTGTTAGGGACATTTCTGAGCGGTTAATTAAAAAAAAATAATGGTAGTGCTTTTTTTCAACGAATCTTTGCAATGTTTAAGCGTTTTAACGTGAATTTTAAATCGACATTTGACATTTTTATGTTTCTGTAAGTGCTATTTTAATCATACTGACTTTATGAGGAGTACAACTAGGTTGTTGAATCCACCAATGTTTTTTGAGTTGAAAACGGGCCAGTGTTTACCAGTTTACATTAGCTGTACAACTAGGCTGCTTAATCCACTGTAGTTTTTTTAGTTAAAAACGGTCCACTGTTTGCTTAATTTAAATTGCCTGTTACTGACTTTGCTAAAGTTTTTTGGGTTAAATATGGACGTTGTATTTTGTTTTAATGCTTTTGTTAGTGGAATATATGTCCAATTTTAATGTGTTTAAATACTTTGAATTTGCCGATCGTGCAAAATGGTTGGCGACAGTCGTTGGAGCTTGGCAACCGTCAAGCTCCAGCGACTGTCGCCGTGTTTACATGGGGTGCGCACCGGCTTGTATGATTTTACCCCTCTTTTTATTGTACCTATGAAGTCTGGCAACCCATTTGTTTCCTTTTGCACTAGTTATCATGAAGATTTCTTCTTATTAAAAGAACTTGCGTATTCTAAAAAATGTTTATGCGACATATTATTATAATTTGAGTATTTTGCATTTAAGTTCTATTTGCTTTCATTTCAAGTTAATTTTTTTACTGAAATCCCATCAGTCATGTCTTTTCCATTTTATTTTTAACTTACAACAAAGTTTCAAGATGTTTGTTTTACGGATTACAAAAACTGATGAAATTATATAATTATATCCTACATCTGTTTTGGGATAGAGTAGGGAGGGGGGAGAATTTCCAAGGGGCCATGCTCCTCCGATAAAAAAAAAAAAAAATTATAATTAAAGTAAGAAGAAAAAAAAAACATGAAGAATATTGTTATAAATTGGATTAAATAATAGTGGTTTTGAAAACATGTAAGTACAGTACAGTATCATTTGTTTTAAATTTCTTGATTGCCAATTAACATACATTTAATAATTTAGTGCAGTCAAATTGCTTAATTGGTGCCTTTATCACCAATCTGTTCACATTCATTAACATGAAACTCTGTGAGCATTATAACTTGTGAAAATGCATTACCTTCTCTTAGTTTGTAATGAAGCGATAAAACTTTTTAAGCGACAGATGACTGGAAAATTCGTCAAAATGCGGCAATTTTTCTGTTCGGAGAAATAAGGGTTGTTAAGAAAGGAATCAATAAAGTTTTTTTGTGATAAAATGTTTCAATGTGATTTTTGATGGCATGAATTTAACCTTGTTCACCCTTTTTTTTTTCCCGCTTAATTAAGGGATGGCCAAAAATTAAGAAATGAACAAACATTTATTCCAGTTTGAACACAATGATACACAATGCAGAATAAATATAAATAAAAATTAAAACAATAAAATTTCAGGATGTGATCATAACTGTTTAAATTAAAAGTTGATTCAGAACTTTGCCCTGGTGCCAGCTGAATTGAAATTCAATCATTTGTCTTGATTACAACCAATAATTAAATAAGCAAAGAGTGTAATTTATCAAACAATTACGGATGAACAAAAACGAATCAAATAAAAATATTAATTGTCAAATACAGAAAAAACCAAATAAAGAATGAAATAAAAATATCTTAATATAGTACCGAAACATTCGTCGAACCACATTGTTTGAAAAACAAGTAGAACCAGTTGAAAGATTAAAAAAGGAAATAATAAACTAAAACTAAAAATACTTGACAACGCAACATACGTCAATAACAAAGAGCCGTTCATTCGAGAACGATTCAAAGAAAATTATTCATAAACATAACCTATGCAGCTTGTTGCAAAAGAAAACAGAAAGCACAAATAAGAACAAAAAAAGTAAATTTTTATTATTATAGTTTTGAATGTTATTTTTCATAAACATTAACTTTTTTTTCTATGAGTGAGAGGTTAAGGGATTGTCCTCTCTCCATTGATAGGTCAAGTTCGATCCCATTGCTGTGAAAACTGACGTATTGTCCGGTTTATTCGACAAGAATTTATTAACGGGTTCTTTAAATCAAGTAAACAAATCCGTAAATACGGGTTAGGACCCCTAGAAAGACCACCACGGAGGGCACCCTCCCTTGTGTTGTCCTTCTGACGAGGACTTATAAACATAGATATAGGAATGAACTAGATTGCGCACAAGGGGAGGAAACTTGTTGCCAGTGCACTTCCGGAGCAGACGACACGATAGTGGCAGAAAGACGAAAACGTCGCTGCTTACGACTGCTATGCAACAGCATTAATTTACATTTAAATACAGAATTGATGATTTGTTCAGAACCAAATTCAAAGAAAAACATTTTGTTATGATATTTTTCTAGCTATTTTTAGTTTATTTTTGCTGTTAGATGGTCTAAAAATGTAACACATTAAAATAATCGATTAAATGTTTATTTTTGCACACAAGGAAAACAAACTTTTTCTGAACAGTGAACTGAAATTAAGTATTAACCCATTTATGCCTAGTGTCCCTTTTTTGGGACGGCATTTTCGCTATTAGTCGAAAACGTTATTTATTTTTCCTAGCCTTTATTCATGAGTATTGAGCCTCAACTTTACAAAATATTTTAGCATGACCAAGTAGGATGTTGATATTTCGATTTTTATGCATAATGATTTTAAAAGAAATCATCCCTTGTTCAAGAAGTTGACATCAGAAATTTATCTATTATTTCTGTTATCAGTGAAAATTGAAGAAAGTCGCAAAAATATCCAGGCATAAATGGGTTAATTGTGTATTGGAAGTACTAGGGTAAAAGACCGAGGTGTCATAGATCTCGTAAGAGAAAACTACGTTCATATCAAGGGGGGGGGGGGATTGTGCTTCTTTTTACATTTTAAGAAAATCATAATATTGTGACATAGTTTGGTGATTGAGTTTGGATCTTTCTTTCCCTCGTAAATGTATTTCTAACGTTCTTGAGATTCAAATACGCCTTCTTCTACTTTTTTTTTTTTTTTTTTTAAGCAAAAAGGCTATACTTAGGAAATTTTATCCCTTTTGAAGTGGGAGTCCAAAACGTGTTTTTTATTAAAGTTATTAAAATCAGAAAGTCATCTAGAAAAATTAAGTAAAATGACAGTTTGCAGCATCGAAGCATTGCACAAAGCATGTGCACTTTTTGTGCACAACATTGCACAAAAAGCATCAGAAATAATCCTCCCATGATAACTTTGCTTGGCATAACTTAACTGTTTTATGGCTTTTTAAAAATACATTTTATAGTGTACTATTGTTTGTTCAGACAGGGATGTGTAAACTTAAACGTACATTCAATTAAAGCACTGATTTAATAGAATTTCAGTTAATATTAAAAATTGTGTCACCAGCCAGGTTTTTTCTTTTTAATTAACCCATTCGTGCCTCGATATTTTTGCGGCTTTCTTCGATTTTTGCTAACACCAGCACTAATTGATAAATTTCTGATGTCAACTTTTTGAACAAGGGATGATTTCATTTAAAATCATTATGTATAATAATTGAAATGTCAACATCCTACTTGGCCTTATTAAAATATTTTGTGGAATTGAGGTTCAATACTCGCGAATAAAGGCTAGGAAAAATAAATAACATTTTCGAATGATAGCGAAAATGCCGTCCCAAAAAAGGGACGCTAGGCATAAATGGGTTAAACTGTGGATTTGATACAACACTACAGAGCTGATATGCTTATTTCAAAAAAAAAAAAAAAAAAAAAAAAAAGTTAAAATACTTACCATAAAACACTAACTTAATAAAGCTTACTTAAACAAAAGTATAAAGAAAAATAAATAAAGACTTAAACAAACAATCACGTTGAACTAAAAAAAAAATGAATTTAATATTAAAACTAGTAATTTTAAAAGTCGTTAAAAAATGCTCAAATGTGGAAAATCTAGTTAGAATAAATAAGATAAATTCAATATTCCCAATTCAAGAGTTATTTTTGAAAAATGATAGAAAAATTAATCATTTCCTGTAAAATATGATTAATAATTATTCATAAAAAGTAAATTACGATGCTTTAGTTATCTCATTTTTTATAGTTTAAGTGCCAAGTATACAATTTAAAAATAAGTATATATATATCGTACGGTCAAATGTTTTTAGGATTATATTTATATAGAAACATGAATTAAGCAATGTCTACTTTAATTCAAGAAGGATGTGCAATATCTCCTTCAATTACTTTACAAAGTGAACGAAAAGCATAGGTAACTAGGAAATTTAAAAATACTACTGTTATTGAACATCAATTGGTATTTGATTTTCAATACCCATAGATATAGGAATAACTAGCGTTCATTCCTATATCTATGTCAATACCACCAATTTCAAGCATTTATTACCTGTGAAAAGATAGTCCAGATCCTTTCCTAAACCTGTTGGTGCAATTATACGCACAGCACGACTTGGGCATGATAATGCTTAAAGTTAATTAAAAATAAATAAATAAATAAGATGCTGGACTAGTGGCGAAAATAACCATAAACCATGACCAAGACACTGCTTTCTGCCACTATCATGGGCGATGCCACCGAAGATATTTGGCAACAAGAAAAACCTCTTACTAGTATACGGATGCGTGATCTAGTTATTCCTATATCTATGCTTATAAACGGTTTTTGAGTCAAGCACACAACAACAACAAATCCGTAAATGTAAATAAATAAATGATCCAAATACAACAATAAGCAGATTTCATCATTATTTTGTTTTCTTCCCTATAAATATTGTCAATTTTAAAATATTTAAATAATAACTGTATAATTCCTGTTTTTTAGGTATAACTAATTTAAGGAATGTTATGTAATCCCAAATCAAGATTATACAATTATTTTTATTTAAATAAATTCATTTTCTGCAGTGTCATACTATAAATCATACCCTGCCATAGCTTTAACTGACAAGAATTTATCTTAGACAAGAATGAGTCTTAGTTTAACACAACCCATTGCTTGACGCGATTTCTAAAATCGGCATTTTAGCGTATTTTTCGGGCTTGTTTCTAGAAGCTGTAGCGTTAACAATCACACTACACTACTAGATAACCCATCCAAAATAGCAAACCCCTACACACGTTTAGAATTTTGAAAGTACTAATGTAAGAAATGAAATGAAAGTATGAATCAAAATATGATGGATAGAAAAATAAACAGCCAAGAAATGAAACTGAAAAATGTGATTTTACTTACATGACTTTTTATTTTTAATGTACATCAGTGGTGGCTGATCTCAAGGGCTACCCCCTGAATTCAAAGATTGCCACATTTAACTGTTTATCACCCTTTTTGGTGGGGCATTGGGTTAAACCAGGATTCAACCATTAATTTATTCTGCTTTGTTCATGCAGCAATCAAAGTCTTACTAAGAAATTTAAGCAAAGGTACCTCATTTAAATGTTACTGCAGACAGTTGCAGTCTTAAAATACAGCTGGATTATTCTAAAAAATGTTATGAAATTATGTCCTGTGTTTTCAATAATATTTATTTATTTTTGCTTTTGCTCTCCATATATTGATAAGCATTCATGAAACCTAGTATCAAGGTTTTGATTTTGTGTTATAGCGAGCCCATACAAGGGTCATCTGCCTAGGAAGAGATGTCTTGGGAGGAGGACTTTTTAAGGAATTCTAATGAGTATTCATGTTACATCTGGACAAGGGCAGATTAAAGGGGGGTGGAGGGGCGACCGCCCCCCCCCTCCCCCGAGAAAAAAGATATTAATGTAAAAGATCCTATTTTACTTCCATAAAATGGATGTATATGCCAATCTTCTAACTAACCGCCCCCACCGACAAACTAACCCCCCCCCCCCCCGACAAATTTGCATTAATCCGCCACTGCATCTGGAGAAAATCACCCAAAATTCCAGGCCATTAGGTCAACAGCCAAGACAGGCCAAACCCAGGACCATGACATTTTAGCCATCTACCCTGTTCAGTGTCTTATCCATTTGGCCATGGTTACCCTAGTATCAAGGAGTACAGTATACTAAGTACCACTCTTACGAAAACAATTCTTTAACCCTTTGAGGCACAACCCTTTCCCAATGCTGAAAAAGGGCAGCCATTGCCATCGCTCGATTTAACGACCAGCAAGAGGGCGGACGATCGTTCGCCATCTTGCTGGTAGTGAAGTCGAGCGATGGCAACGGCTGCCCTTTTTTCAGCATTGGGCAATCTATCTGGATGTTCTTGCATTCTTCCCTTTTTCAGTAGCTGTCAGTGCTGTTAAAAAGAATCGTGACCATTTTTTAAGGAAAATGACGTGCTAAAAAGTAAAGGATTCTCGTGGAGCTATGTCACCCGCAACTATTTTTATAGAAATCAAATCCATTCTTCGTGAGTGGCAGCAGTCAAAACGTCAGAGTTGGGTGTTCCCAGACCGGGATCACTGCACCTTAAAGGGTTAAGTCTACAATAAAACAGACTAATTCTATAGAGTCATTGCTTGAGAGATTTTTCTATAGGCTGTAGTACCTAATATAATAAGCTAAATATTTGTAAAAAAAAAAAAAAAAAAAAAAAAAAAAAATCAATTTAAAATGCATTGTCTGGTAACAGAGTGGAACATATGCTTTGTTAGTTGCTTCATTGATTGAATAGATGTATTAATTTTTATTGTTATAGGATATTTACTATATTTTTTACATGCTAAATAATATTGAAAACTAAAACATTTATTTTAATTTCAATTTTTCATAAAGATGTTTTCTCTCTTACCCATTTATTACACTTTCGATCTGGTCCTGAAGATATTAACTGTGTTTTAATTTTTTTCAGATATTAGCAGTTATAATATAGATTTTCTGAAAGTTGGGGAACATACTTTTTTTAATCAGGAATAAGAACTGCTCTAGTTACAAAACTTCACACTGTCTAAATCCTAAAATGTCTACTATACCCAAGAAAAAATACAGAGAAATAAATGAAAATTAAAATAAAAATTTTTGTCTTCAGTCAAATCAAATCTTATATCATTGAAATCACTATCAAAGAAAGATTGAGAAAATTAGCTACATTTTGCTTCATATCCCTGTTAGCTTTAAAAAGAGAACCTTTCATTACTTCTAGTGTATTAAATTAGGATTAAACCTTTAACGCGCTGTGTTCCTGCTTTGGGAACACCAAACTCTGACATTTTGACTGTTGCCTGTCACGAAGAATAGATTGGATTTCTATAAAAATAGTTGCGGGTGGCATAGCTCCACGAGAATCTTTTACTTTTTAGCACGTCCTTTCCCGTAAAAAAATGGTCACGATTATTTTTAACAGCACTGACATCTGCTGAAAAATGGAAGAATGGGAGAACAGCTGGATAGATTGCCCCATGCTGAAAAAAGGGCAGCCATTGCCATCACTCGACTTAACTACCAGCAAGATGGCGGACGATCGAAACGTTCATCGTGTGTCACAGATCTAGAGATCCTTTTTTGACGACAGCTGGTGCCCGCACACAGCCAGCTGCATCAAAAAAGGGTCTCTAGATCTGTGGCACGTGATGAACGTTTTGATTGTCCGCCATCTTGCTGGTAGTTAGGTCGAGCGATGGCAACAGCTGCCCTTTGTTCAGCATTGGGAAAGGGTTGCACCTCAAAGGATTAAGGCTTTTACTCCCTCCATCTCATGTCTATCCATTATTACTGCAAATGTAAATGTTGCTCAATACAGGTATAGAGTTTGACCATTCAGAGACTAAAAAATTATTTACATTTTTCATATAACTGCTACAATTTTGAAATTTTACTGATATGAAAAATTTCATGTGTAAATGTTTGCTATGTGCCTATAGTTTTATTAAACTTTTCTTTTTTTTTCCTCCATAGCTTTTCATAATTTTACAATGTATGAAGAAAAGTTTGACATCACAGAACCATTCAGTGCTCTATGATTGAGCATTATATATCAAAGATGTTCACTGTATCTTTTCCACAATGCTTAACTACATACCGTGGATACATATCAATCATGCAATAAAACTTGTTCCTGCATAATGGAAGAAAATAAGAATGTGATATTCACTTCAAATTATGAAGAAGTGTATTTGAATTTCCTATTGTAAAGGCATATGAACATTACTTTGAAATATTTTTTCCTGTGTAAGAAATCTATATGCCTATCTGTCCCCCTACCACCCTCCCAAAAAGATATATATCTATATATAGATAGATTCGCTCCCCCCAATCTTTGTTTTAATGTGTTTATGAAATGGAAGAGAAAGTTTTTTTGGGTGACGTTACCCAAAAGGCATTTTCTGAAGAGTTAAATATGAAAGAGCAAAATGTTGTGGTTGATGCAACAAAGAAGAGATATGCATGCGGCATGTGCCACAAAACGTTTTCACAGAATTCGGATTTGATAAGACACATCCGCACTCACACAGGAGAGAAACCTTTCACGTGTGACGTGTGCGAGAAATCCTTTTCCCAGATGTCACACATGGTCAGTCACTATCGCACTCACACCAGGGAGAAACCGTACCCGTGCAATATCTGTCACAAAGGGTTTCCCCAGCGCGGAGACCTGATCAAGCACTCTCGCACTCACACGGGAGAGAGACCTTATACGTGCAATGTGTGTCGGAAAGCATTCACGTGCCAAGGAGCCTTGAACAACCATTGTGCCACTCACTCGGATGAGAAATCCTTCACATGCAAAGTGTGCAGTAAAAAATATCCGAGCAAGAAAAGTCTGGCGAGACATCTCCACCTACACACGGGAAAGAAGCTCTACAAGCGTGGAGAAAGACGTCACATGTGCAGTTTTTGTCAAAAAGTGTTCACTCAGAGAAATCACTTGAATGACCATGTGCGCACTCACACGGGAGAGAAGCCACATGCTTGTGAAGTGTGTCGAAGGGCATTTTCCCAGAAGGGAAGCCTGAACAAGCATCTCCGCACTCACACAGGAGAGAAGCCCTATGTGTGTGATTTTTGTCAGAAAGCATTTTCCCGCCTGACGTACTTGAATGATCATCTCCATATTCACACAGGTGAAAAACAGTTTGCATGCGAAGTGTGTGGGAAAACATTTTTTCAGCATAAACAGCTGTGTCGGCATCGCCTCATTCATACGGGAGAGAAGTCATAATGGTTCGATGTGTATTGGAAAGTATTTTTCTGGAGAGGACACTTTATTGAGTATGACAGTGTTGTCCTGTTGTGCCTAGGTTGGAAAAAGCCATACTAGACATTTTGTCCACATGTTGCATTGATTTAGTTATTTATTTTTCAATTTTTTTGTTACTGTGCCGATTTAAAATATTGGCTTATACTACTTTAGGGCCACATTTTTAAATAGGAACAATAACCTAAATTTACATAAAGTTTTGTTCCAAGCTTTTCACAATTAAACATTTCATAAACTTTTCAGACCTGATTAAATAATTCCTGTTTCAATTATTTTTATTATTTGATAGATTAAATTTGTAGTTAAAAATGTAAAAAAAAAAAATTCTAAAACACTTTCATATTTTAAATATACACTCAAGTGCTTTGTATTAAAAATGTATCATAATGCATGTGTCGTCCATATTGGTTTTCCTTATTCCATTAAGTTGGAAAATGTCATATTTTTTCCCCCTGTGCTATATATAAAACACTTCTTTGAAATCAAAATCTGTATTAAAATTGCCTACCAAAACTGTTTAACAATCTTCGTCGGGCATATTCTAATTGTACTTCACGTTCATAAATACTGTCTGGAAAGTGTATCATAATCCATGAGTGCACCCCATTTGTCTTCCTTGTTCCATAAAACACTTTATTGGAATTGAAATCTACATTAAAATTGCCTACTAAAACTGTTTTACAATGTTTGTCAGGCATATTCTAACTATACTTCTCTTTTGTAATAAACTGTAGTGTTTGCCAGTTTCTTGCCAAATATGGATGTCGCCAAGCTAGGTTCAGTTTTAAGCTCATTCCATGTCAAATCAAACAAACAAAAAAAAAAAAAAAAAAAAAAAAAAAAACTTTTGTTACTCGCTTTCTTAGATTTTCTTGAAATTTGGCTGATTTGTTCAGACTATGGAGAAACTAACTCCTGTAAATTTTTTTTGTGCTAGGTCAAATAGTTTTTTTTTATTTCTTTTGAATTATAAGGTTTTCAAAAATCTCACTCTGCAGTCATCACTGATGCTCTGATTTTCACATGTACCGAATTCCCCCCAAAATCTTAATTTGGTAGATAATCATTTTATTCCTCCAGAAATTCATATATTTCAAGCATATGAAAATTTCAGTGAAAATTACTACCTTGTTATTCAGGATGAAGCACAGGGATACCACTGGACCGCTGAATCTTACACACTGCACCCAGTATTAGTGCATTATAAAAATGCTGAAGGAATCGAGCTGACTTCGTCTCACTGTATCATATGTGATGATTTGAAACATGACGTCAGCATGGTGTACAAAACACACACAAAAAAAAAGTTTTGAAGTGTGTTAAGAACATCTTTTACATTAAAAAAAAAAATATATATATACAGTAGAGAGACAGAAATCCGCACAGCCTGTGCAGATTTTAGGATTTTGCAGATTTCGGGCCATAAAATTCATCATAATCAATAATCATTACATTTCTGATTTTAAAAAAGTAGAATGCAATTACAATGAAATAAAAACAGTCTCAAAAGTATTTCACTTATATTTTCACATTAAATACAAAAGCATAGGAGAAAAAAGAAAATATTACATGAAGATTAGCAAAGCAAATGTTTCAAAATTTCCTTTTTCTAATTTTGAAAGCATGTTCTATGGCGATTTATTTTAAAGTATCATTTTTTCCTACTTTCAGTTTCTTTTTCTTTCTTTCTTTCCTTTATTTATTTTTGCAAATTGTATATTATCTTCATTCTTGTTTTGTTACAGAACTTTGCTGTTCTAAAAATTTAAGCTATTCTTCTCCTAACTTTAAACTTTTATCAAATGGATTTTATTATTATTATTATTACCCAAGTTTTCATCATCAGAATCATATTTATATTATTATTACTACCCAAGTTTTCATCATCAGAATCATATTTATCTGGATTCAAGACACTTTTAAACAATTTCATCACTGGCGGATGACTTTGAATTTCATTATTTACATCTGAGAAGGTGTGCTGATTTCGGACGTTTGCGGATTTTAGGTCGGCGGATTTTTGGCTCTCGACTGTATATATTATTTTAGAGATAGTTGTGCAGCACGGTATTAGAATAAATTTAAATTTTTAAATCTATTCTAATACTGTGCTGTGTGCCTCTGGAGTTAGTTTCTCCAGATTCTGAACAAATCTGCCGAATTAAAAAAAAAAAATCTGAGTGTGGGTAACATGGCCTGGTTGGTTTGACATGAAATGACCCTTTAGGGACTTATTTTTTGCTTGTCAAACTTGGGCAATAAATCATCAAAAATTGCAAATCTTGGCAATTTTCAACATTTTAATCCTCACCCTGCTATCTGGCAACCTTCTGAAAAATGAAACAAAAATGTGTTGAAGCAAATCAGTCCACAAAAATATGTCTGCAGAAAAATCTGGCATGAATGGAATAGCAGTCTAGTCTAATTAAAAAAGCCCTGGTTATTAAATTTTTTAAGATTGTTTTTTTTTCTTTTTTGGTACAAATTAAGGACATTCATTCTGTATGATAGTGTAAGTAATTTTTGTGTCCTTAATTGTGGACATAGCGTCTGACAGAGTTCAACCAGCATTGCCAAAAAGTTTTGAACATTAATTGCAAAAGGTTGGTAGAAAAGTTGCAAAGGTGACATCACAGTATGACGTCATTGGTTTTGATGTTCAGATTCACACTGGTTCACCCTTAAAAGCCTCCTCGCCCCCCCCCCCCACACACACACACACACCTATATAAATTTAATAACAGGGTGTCTACCATCATGCAAAGGTCACGAAAGTCACGGAAAAGTCAAGAAATGGGAAAAAGGTCAAGAAATGAAGCACTAGGTCACGATTTGCGACTCAACTACGTTTTTTCCATTTCATTCAAATTCTTAGTTTCTAATTTTTTGTGACAGACAAAACTTAACAGTTTTTCATGTGTTTATTTTATAGGAAAACATTAAAATACTGTTCGTTTGCTATTTATAAAATTCCTTTAAAATGTCATTTACATGTTATTTAGCAGAAATCATCAAAAATGATGTCTGCCAAATAGTTGTATAGTGAACTGACAATAGTTCAATATGTCAAGTGCATGTTGTTTTACACCTTGGGAATTTCAAAAGTTGGCAAGTATGTGTTTTCAAACCTGAGAAAAGTACCGTAATTTCCGGAAGAAACGCCGCGGCGTTTACGTGTTTAAAAAGTAAAATTTTAACAGGTGCGGCGTTTCTAACGATGCGGCGCTTACGTGCCAAAAAAAAAATATCCATTCACATGAACAAATATTAGCTTATCACTTTGGTTCTGTACGTAGAAGATCGTCAGATTTCGAGGAACTCTGTCCTTAAATGAATTTTTCAGAACCCATCCTCTCCCCTTCCCCTTATTTTGTAAATCCACAGTGATTCTTTCGGAAAACTGTCACGCCTCCACGTAACTTGCAAATGGATACAATAGCCAAGTCGTCAACTACATTCTTTATTTCCACGGACTAAGAGTTTATAGAACGATCATCGGCAAGCGGTAGAGCGGCGAAATCATGTCAGCCTCTCAAAGGAAAATACTGCACCCCGTTATAATAATTAGCGCTCTCGCGCCCTCTGACGACGCAAAGCGTAAACAGCTCCCTCGCCACGTGCGCACGCATGCGAAAAATAAAAAATACTCAGATTTATTATCTTGAATAACTCAAGATAATAAATCTATGATACCCCCACATAATGATTTTGACGATGTCGCAGACTTGGATCTTGATTTAGCTAAATTTATATGCTAATGATTCTTGATATGCTAAATTTATTTAATTCTGATACGGAAGATTCAGACTTTGACGGCTTCACATAATGTAAATTTTGATTTCTCATAGCAAAAGTAAAATTTGAAATTTTCATCTTTCATTCATTTTGTTTTTTCTTCGTTGGATCCTTTTTCGCAGTAACATAGTATCAGTGTTACGTATATATGGACTTCTTTAACGGATAATTATCAAAATTCATGAACGTAAGTACACTTTCATATTTCTTACTTAATAATTTATTTTTATAGTATGATTTTCTTTCATTTTTTTCTCTTAAATGAAATGCCATACATCATGACACAGAGCAAAATTTTCCAACTGTGAGGTTGAAGGTCATGTGCATGCAATTTAATTTAGTGCGGCGTTTACGCCAATGCGGCGTTTCTGTACAGTTTTAATTTTTCTTGGCCTGTTTTCTTCGAGTGCGGCGTTTATGCTGATGCGGCGTTTCTTCCGGAAATTACGGTATATCAGTTATCCACCTTCTCGCCTCAAAAAAAAAAAAAAAAAAAAGTTAAAATTAAGATTATTTAAGAGTAATTTTTTTTCTCCCTTCATTCCCTGTCAAATTCAGTGTTTTGATTATTTTCCACATTTTCTTTTTTAAAAACAATAACTTGGATTCCACTTAAAATTATAATTATCGCTGATCCCATGTTTCATAGCTAATAACTTCAATTTCCCAAAAGTTTTATGACATATTATAGACTTTCATAAGTTCTGTGTTACCATAGATGTAAAAAGATTTACAATGTACAAGCTACATACATGTTTACAAAATAGCAATTGGTCCAAGTTAACTGAAAGCAAACGGCTAATCAGTGAAAAAGTTGGGGGGGGGGGGGGGGGAAAGACGCTTTAAAAATGGGCAGGGAAAAGAAAAACTCGAAGAATTTTGTAATTCATTGTTAAAATCAAAATCAGTTGTATATTTTTCTGCAAAATTTCCACCAATCCTAGAACGCCGGATAGAACATATTCTGCATCCCTGCCACGATGTATTTTTAGAGTTTCGTATTTGTTATGGTCAAGAAAAGGTCAAGGAAAAGTCAAGAAAAGGTCAAGAAATCAAGCTTACTTTTTGTGGTAGACACCCTGAATAAATCTGATTGACGGTTTTTTTCTTTCTTTTACTTTTTAAAGATTCATTTTCAATAAGTTGTGAAACATAGTTGTAAAAACTGTTTCACCTGACAGCTGACTGAAATATCAACTCATTTCTAAGTTCAAAACATAATATGCAGCTGAAGAATCAATTGGTTTAACAGAGTCATTCGATTACAATGATGGAATTTGAATTTAATATTGTTTTTGATTTTCAAAATCAGATTTACCTGGGTTATCATTTGGACTTGACGTTCCAGGTACATCACCTGAGTGATAACTAACTGCGCACCCGCACAGTTTCTTCATTTTAGTTTTAATTTTGATTCAAGTTAGAAGCAAAATATTTATTCAAATTTAGTTGATTTTAATGTTGTCCATTTTATATAATGTCCCTTTTTTTTCTTCCGACAAAAAGAGTGAACAAAATACCAGCCTTGCTTTTTGATCATACATGAAATATGCCTTCAGTTCTAAATGCTGTAGTTTCAGGTAGTACAAGAAGTACACCCCTCTTCAGTTGCAAAAATGTTCCACCATTGATACAGGCAGGAAGATTATTAGAAGTTAGTTCTAACCTTTCTTGCCTGTGAAGAAGGTGAAACTTTTTTGTAATTAAAGAAGGGTAGACCTTTTGTACAACCCGAGAGAGAGAGAAAGAATTGTATTGCTAAATAAATATCTTTTATGTGTCATTTTACAAAGTTTTGAATAAATTGTTTGAACCTACACTCATTGTACCAAAAGAGGAAATAATTTTATTTTCAATTTCAGTTATTTTTTATAAAGAGTAATATCAGATATTCAAAACAAATTGGAGATGTACTTCATATTTTGATGGTTTGTCATTCAGCATTCTGTAGAATGTCTAGGCAATGTGGGAAAGGCTTAAGCATTTCCTAAATTTGTTTTGGAATTCTCTAGAATGCCTAGATATTCTACTGAATGCCATATTTCAAGCTTTCCAGTAACATATCCATGAAATGAAGCTTAATCATGTTATGTTATATATTGTTTGACAGCTTATAGCAGTTTTATTATTTTTTTAATGATAACCTATTAAATTATGCTTACTTTAGTGTTTTATCATTTTATAACTACATTATTATTTTACATAAATACTTTATTTTTTACTTTATATTGGTAGCAAATCTGTTACTAAAGCTTATTGATGGAATACAGTTGTTTTTAAATCAAAATGCCTTTATGATTGACACATGAAAGGTTCACTTTACATTTGTAATCATTTTTAATATATATATATATATATATCAGGGGCATAGCCAGAAATTTTTCATGGGGGGGGGTGGGGTTACGACTACTGCAACTCACATATATGCATACATGTGTGTGATAAGGGAGTGAAGAATATACATTTTAATTTTATAACCATTTAAGTATAATGGGTTTGCATTTGTATTATTCTTATTTGATGTTTGTGATAAGTTTCTAATAATTTTTTCATTTGTTAAGTTTGAATTAGAATCTTTTGTATTTTTGAGATTAATAAATTGCAATCAAGATATTGTAAGATTATGTATTTTAAATGCATTTTTTGGAAGATTGTTTATGGTATGTGTTTCTTGAAATTGTTGTGTTGATAAAAATAGCTTTTCTATCAAATACCTGAAAAGTAGTGTATATATGTATATTTAAGTTTTTCAAATCCTGACATATTCATCAAATAAATATTTCACTTTTGTATTTTTGTTGTCTTTGTGAAAACTCAACACAATTTTCAGAAATTTTTCTAAAATGAAGCTGTATCTAGCTTTTTATTCTGACTACAGCCCAGGTTAAAATTGATTGTGGAAAGGAAAACTTAACTCCTTGGATACATATTTATTTGTAGAAATTTTTGGGTTTGGAACGGATATTATCAATCAGATCTAGCGTCAAGGTGGCTGAATTCGCTACCCTAACTAGAAGAAATGCCCTTCTACTTCTTTTGCATATCTCTTGCCATTAACAAGAGTGTGCATGTTCAATTTTGTCCTAGTTTGAATAATAAAACATACTCATCATCTGTTACTTAGACAAAACAAGTGCATGACACAACATAATTTTCAAATGTACCCAAGAGGTTAAATTCTATAAAATGCATTAAAAGTATGCTAAGGTATATTCTGCAAGTCTTAAAGACAAGGTTCAGTTAACCATAATCTTTTGCTCTCTTTATATATGTGTTTTTCTTGTCTGTGTGCATTGGCTATACACATGTAGAATACTATTAGATCTATATCAAATTCAGTACAATGGTAACTGAAGGGGGAAAAAAGGGTTTTTTTTTTGAGGTTTTATGTTCTCAGAAGTTAAAATTTCATCTGAAAAGCTATATTTCTACCATCAAAAAATCAAGAGAAACCTTTTTTAGATGAGCTTTGAGCATACTTAATTCCCCCCCCCCCCCAATGTCACCTGAAAATTGGAATTGAGAACGATTTTTGATTTTGTTGTGTGGATGCAAATTTCTGAATAGAGTGTTTTAAACCCTTGATAATCTTACAAATAAATATTTTTCCTGCTATTAAAAAAAAAAAAAAAAAAAAAAAAAATCCAATTTTAAAAGCTGGCACTTTTTAAGTTTTTCTGTTTTTTCACTCTTGACTGTAGAATGAGTGTCTGTGACAATGGAACAACATATGCCTACCCTTTCCCTTGTTGCAAACTAGTTTTCACACATTTACTTATGCAAGTTGAAGTGCATTACATTGGAGAATTAATTTTTGTATTTGGAACTTAAATCAACTTATTTGCACATGGATTAAACAATCTTTTGGACTCTGTCCTGTACTGTGTTTCAAAGGCTGCATATACATGCAGACAAATGTTTTAAAAAATTCATTCACTTTAAAAATATAAACATATAGAATTAAGCCATATGTTTAACATTTTACATTCTAATTTTACATTCTTTGCATCAATTATAGTTGTGAAAATAAGCCACATTTGTGTGTGAAGAGCGGGGCAAGCTGATATATATATGTATATATATATGTATGTATATATATATATTTTTTTTTGAGCAAATCATGCCATAACACCAATACTATGCCAGCTAATTCTAATTAAATTATTTTATTATTACATGGTTCTCAAAAGCATGAAAAAAATTAATCTTAATTTATCAGGTTTTGTATGCCTCAGTAAAACAGGGAAAACCTGAAAAACTTAGTGAATTTCTTTTGGCTAATTATTTCAGGGAAAACTCTCGCAAAAAGTGCTTATTTTGATGAAATCCTGAAAATTTCCAACAATACCTGAAAAATCCCAGGTTTTTGTGACTATGTAGGAGAAAATTTCCAACAATACCTGAAAAATCCCAGGTTTTTGTGACCATGTAGGAACATATTTCTGTTCATTTTGAAATAAAACATGTTTTATCCTAATTTATGGATGGCTTTATATTTTCTCTCAGTTTTAATTAATTTGCTATACATTCTGTATTGGTAAATTCTACTGCATCAGCAATATCAGACGATAAAGTTGTAGTAGTTAGAGTGTAAATTACACAAATGTCAAATGACTTCTGATTAATTATCTTCTGGTTTCTGATATGCTTTGAAATGTATCTAGAAAACTCAGGGAATTTCATATTAACTAATAAGTATGAATACTATTTATATCAGCACAACACTTGAGTTTTCATCTCTCTCTTTCTAACTATAAAATTATTTATGTGTAAATGTTGTTTCCATTCTAACACAAGTTCAGACAATTGCATAAATAACACTGGTCAACACAATTTTTGGGTCTGACTTCTACATGTTAAATTTTAGTTTCAACTACGCCCAAACTAAGGAAAATAATTTTTTTTTTTAATGAATGTTTGCTTTTGTAGAAAGCAATTTTTCAATTTTTTGGCAAAAATCACTGATTTATATATATTTTTTTTTATAATTCCACTCTAAATTATGATCAGAAAAGTTTTTGCTGGATATAAAAGTCTTTTTATTCAAGATTTGTGATAAATAATAACATATAAATGTAAAATAATTATTTCATTGAGTATTCTTGTTACATAAATCATCATTTTTTCAGATGCAATTAAATACAGTTTTTAGTACATTACTTTGCATCATTGTGTTGATAAAATAAAAATATTACATGCAATTTTATTATAATAATACAGTTTACTTTCGGTTAATCAAAGTGCTGCCATCTTTCGTTTATGAAATAAATTAAAATATACTTTTCGACGTAAATCAGACAAAAGCAAACTTTAAGAACTAAAAATGAAAATTTAAGTATTTTTCAATGTCTAGAATCAGAATTTCAGCATGAGAACAGAACCCCCCCCCCCCCCCCCCCCCCAATTTTTTTGTTGACCAGTGTAATTGGTTGTTAGGTAGCTTAACCTGCCAGTGAATCCGGGTTTAATATGTTATGACTAGATGATCCTCACTATTGACTAGATACAATGAAGTAGATTCCCTTTCTGTGACTGGTGTTGCTTGTCAGCATCCAGAAGCAACATGGATCACAGAAAGAGAATCTTCAGCATTATGGATAGCAAATGATGATGATTACCATATTAAACTTAGATTCAAGATTAAAAATGAAGCAAACAGAATGATTAACCTTCTTCAGAAGATTCTACCTAAGCTTCTGTTATTGCTTTCAGGCTTAAAGGTTCAAAATGTTTTGTGCGTGTGTTTAGTTAACAGAAATATGTAGCTCTATTGCAGTTAACCCTGACCAAACATTCCGTATATTCTCAATGACTGGGTACAACGATGCCCACATCGAATATCTAAGCTCCCCGTTTGTTTTATTACCTGTTATCGATTTTATAATCCAATAAACACTTACTGCATGACTCGAATGATAAAACATAATTAAAATAAATAATTCATAATAATAATTATTCTGTTTGATTATATTTTTCATAATAAGCATTTACAATCTCTTTCTACACGAGAGACAATAATGGGTACCTTAATACCAGGATATTGAGTAATGATATAGGAAAGTATAACATAAAAAAAAAACAACGATAATTTTTCCCAAGAGAGGTTCAAATTATATGTTTAGTTGATTCATGTAAATAATGAAGATTGAAAGTGATTTTACCTAGGCTGAATTAGAAATGATTAAAATTATGATTGCACTTGCAAAAAGGTACCCAGGTACCTGATCATTGACACTAGAGTTAAAAGTGAATGAAATTTTGTCTTTGACATGCACATAACCAGAAAAGAAATTGTGGTCCAAAAAAGTATTTTTAAACCTGTTGGCATACACTATTTGCTACTCAGAATGCCCAGAGTGGGGTATGGAGGGACGGGGAGGTATACAACAGAATCTATCAATCATCATTCTTTCATTAAGTTTTATTTTTTTGCACGGGATTGCATAGAACGTATCCACCTTATAAAAAGATAGTATGATGCAATTCATGCACATGTTTATTTTACTGTCACCTGACTACCAAATTATACACTGAATTAATTGCTTTGGAAAGTAAAGCAAATTTCACAGGAAGAACTTTGGAAAAATAAATAACTACTTTATTTCAGTACTTTTAAGACATAGTGTACTAATTATATTAATTCCTATGTATTAGAAATAAATTGAATAGTTTATAAAGCATTATAAAATTAATAAATTTTAGAGAAATTTTAAATTTTTGATATTTTTCAACTGATACAAATTGCTGAATCTTGTAATACATGACCTAATTTCACATAAAAATCTTAGGAATTTTTGTCATTTTGCAGTCTTGGCAATTCTAATGCTTAATTTTATTTTATTTATGTTTTTGCAATTCAGTTAATTTAGTTCATCCATATATGTTTAGTTTGTGAAAACATATGTCAATTATATTATTATTTGTTATTTGTAAGGATTGCATTTGATGCAATCAGTTATGGAGCAGTCAATGGAGCATTTGCGAACTTTGTTTTATAGATTCAAACTGAATCTCAGAATCTAAATTATTAGTTTGTGCAGGTAATGTTATTTTGCTTTTAACAATTATTTGTAAGGATAGTTTGTTAGATGAATATTTTAAGAAATCCTACTGTATTATTCATATGTTTAGTTCCACACCTATTGACACAATGCTATTACTAACAGGAAATGTGCCCTTCCAAGTCACTATGGAAATGCAGGCCTTTGTTCTCTGTGAAAAGCTACTGCGAGTGAAAGATCTTTACTGGAAGGATTATGTATCCAAACCAAGAAAACTAAAAACCCAACATGGTTTTATTCGAAAAAATCCTGGACAAGAAGAATGATCTCAAAATTACAGGCGATAAATTTCTCCTTATGACATGCAAAAATCCCTTGGAAATAACTACTGTTAATATAAGGCTTGATTTAGTGGAAACTGTGCACAGAAAGAGAGATATTGCACCAAGTGTTTTAAAAAGCCTTGTCATAGAGACCAGTGCAGCCAGATATCCCCCTTCTCAAAGGCTGCACATTTTTACCGACAGATCCCAGTTTGACTGCCATTTTAACGTTGGGGCTGGTGTTTTCTCTGATCTTTTTTCATTTTATGCCCCAGCAGGTTATGTTGCTACCTCCTTCGATGGTGAAGTTATAGGGATATGCATAGCTTTAAAACAACTATCAGCTATTCATTATCAGCTTTCAAGGGCAGTTATCCTTTCTGACTCAGGTAGCCATCCAGGGTTGCCACTCAATTTCTGAAAAAAAATTCCCTGACTTTTTCAGACCACCATGTGATAAAAATCCAGATTATTTTTTATGTTGATGACATCAGCTTTGCATATTTTTAAAAATATTTTTAGTAAGTAAAGCTAAACATTGTTTACAAACACTGATTTTCCAGTCCAAATTATAGGTTTTCCAGGTTTTGGGCCAAAATTTGCAATTTTCCCTGACTTTTTTTGCAAAAATGAAATTCCTTGACATTTCCAGGTTTTCCCTGACCAGTGGCAACCCTGCCATCCAGTCAATCTCTACTGTTGAACACCCACGAACACCTGAAATTCACCAATGTCAAGAATTTCTGTAGTGTTGTTCCTTTTTGGAACACCACAATTAAATTTCACAGCTAAAAAAAGGATAACAAATCAGTAATGCGTTGTTTTGAATGATGACAATAACCCAGGATTTTTCTCTTGCCGCCCTTAGTGTTGATTGTTGTCAAAGTAAAGAGAACCAAAAGGATGGGATTGAAACATTTTATTTAACCAATTAACATATTAGATCAAGTAAAAAAAAATATTTAAACTTAATATGCAGCACAATGAATACCTTAACTATTTAAGCAAGTCTCAGCAGCAAATAACAATGAACCGTGAAACAAGAGGTGAAAATTTACACACATTTCTATGGCACAACACACAGCTTAATTAAAACAATAACTAAAGATTTTGATCAGATTAACACCTGTTCCAGTGCTGCAAAAGAGATCAGGTAGCACTCATAGATGTTGGTAAAAGATAAAAATGTATAACCCCTGGGTACCCATGGTTGCAAACCAAAAATTTAAATTCAGTAGAAAATCATGTTTTGCTTAAAATTCCACAATTTACAAAATTTAAGCTTAGATGCTACTCTTGTATGGGAATTAACGCTTTACAGAATGGTACATTTCAACAGAATACATTCAATCCCTTATTTTATAATTTTTTTTTTTGAAAGACCGATGGTCAAAAGAAATTTAAACAAAACAAAAAATACAAAATGACACCTAACACATGTAAAAGGAAAAAAGGGGGGGGGTACATTTAAGAAAAAATTTTAAAGGGAGAAAAAAAAAAAAAAAAATGGTGTGGTAGCACGCCCACGTCAGCACCGCTCTCCTCCGTGTTTGTCAGTCATCTTTGACTCCTGTGGATTGCCCCAGCGACAGTCCCATGTGGTTGAAGATGACGGCCGGGATGCTTGCAAAAATGCAATAAAAATGGAAAAATCTCACCATTTGCAGGCGCGCAGAAACTATCGGTGGCTTGGGATCAGGGTGGCATCTAGAAGTGACGTCAGCACAAGTGCCGGAACGGCAAATCCATGCTCCGAAATTTAGGCTTGCTGATAGCTCTTGCTCCGGGGGTAAGCGCGAGGCAAACTCACTAATTCAGCATCTCCATCGGCGGGGCATACTGGTGGTTATATCTAGCTGATCTTCATTTCAGATGTGGCATTAGGCAGGACTGGGCTGGCGTTGGGGTGCTCCTTCACCCAAATAATTTAATAATTATGCAGGATCCATCGTTGTTTTTTTTTTTTTTTTTAGAAACTTGTTGCTTAAGGCAACATTATCGGCGTCTGTCTTGTTCACCCAGGCTTGGGGTTATCAAGTCACGAACTTTTGCTCCTAGAGCCACAAGACGCACCTACTGGGTCGGCATCTCCAAGCGTAACTGACAAAAATCGAGCGCTTGCCTCTCCTCCTCACTCCGGAACCGCTACCCTCAGCCAATCAGAGCAGAGAGTGCACCTAAAGTCATTCCGGGATAGTCCGATCTGGACCGCAAGAGGGGGTAAAAAGAAGCTTCTAGAACAATTTCGGAGGAAAAGCGCGGGAAAGATAGCGTCCTTTCTGAGATCTGATGCAACAGGCACAGAAAATGATGCAATAGCATGAAATTGTAAGCAAAACTTAAAAGATGAAAAAAATTATTGAAAATTCACAGGAAGATGCCTAACCGGAGAAATAAAGTAATAATAAAAAAAAGGAAAAGCAGGATTACGGGAAGTTACGAAAATTAATTTAAAATTAAAAAAAATCCCATCAAAACAACTTTAATGAAAAGGGAGATATGAAGTGTAGCCACTATATTTCTAAGTGCTGATTACCCACAGAACGGCAATTAAAAGGTGAACATTAATTTTAAACACCCTGAAGGCAAAAAAAAAAAAAAAACGGCCGGTGAAGAGAAAATTTAATCACAAAAAAAAAAGGTAAACAAAAGGGAAAACCTTACACTGCCAAAACAAAATAAATAATTAACAGCCCCCAAAAGTAAGAAATTACACAGTGGTTATTTAAATTTTTAACTAAAAAGATCTTAAATTACTAAAACGTTCTGGGTGGAGGTAAATTACATTAATTATTAACCAAGGAAAAGTGATATTATAGTGACAACACCACATATCCTCCCCGTTCGGAGAAAAAAAAAATTTTTATACCCCAAAAAAAATTTTTTTTTTTTTTTTTTTGTAAACAATACATTAAACTAGAAAAGTGCAGTGAGTGTATAGACAAACCCCAACACAAATAAAATAACCACTTATACTGACCTATGCACAGGACCAAACACAGTGGCGAAGAAAATATCAAGGCAAAATAACGCGCACTAAAAAAATTCTAACATCCCACCAATAGGTGAGGAAACAACCTAAGCGTGGCTATTAATACCACACCAACAAAAATTTGACACACCCAACATATAGAAGTAAAAACGTAAGAAAAATTTTCCTAAAGACCCAGCCAAAAACAACATGACTTGCACATTTAACATAAAACACATATTAACCATACACAAAGATCTCAAGAACATTTAAGTACATAACACGAAATAACGATGACGCAGAACACCAATTTTTGAAGTGGCTTACTGAGATGTTTAATGTCCGAAGAATCAGTAGCCATAACACGACACACTTGGTAATGGGACGTAATTAGTAATTTTTGACACAATCTTAAGCAAAACAGCACAGAAATTCAAACAGCAACATCACCACATTGCAGGTGAGAAATTACCAGAATTTTGACAAAACAACAAGCCAAAATTTCAGAAGTGTGTTGACCATGGCAAGACAATCTCAGCAAAATTATGATTTTGAAACAACTTTTAAGATACATATTTAACTTAAGCAGTGAAGAGGCGAGAAAAAAAAAATTAAAAGTAAACAGTATTTAATTAAGGAGAGACAAATTGCATTAATTGGTTTTAGACAGTTACTTAAATTAATTACCCAATTACACAGAGGAATGATCCCTGAATTCCCCTGCACTCAGCAATGGATGAAGGGGGTACAGCGGACTAAACACCAGCCCAACAGGACCCAACTGTCATCCAGAACCAAACACAGAAAGAAATCCAAGTGACCATGAAGGCCTGCAGAAACCCACAAGTCACTAACCATTCCCAAGTGTCCCATTTAAAATTGTCTAAACTACATGTTTAAATTAAAAAAAAAATAAGAGATATGATACTGGTTACAAGTTACTGGGACACCCAACTAAGTACAAAAGGCAGATAAATTGGCCAAATCTATCTACAGCAATTAAAATTTACTACAAGAGGAAGAGAAGAGATTGCTCGCACAAAATTTGTCAACCATAAATTTCCTACACAGGAGGGTTTGATGAAGACTTATCAAACCTCAAAAAAAAATTCTGTGCTGTTCAGGTAGACACAATTAGGAGGTGGTTACTTAGTGTAACCAAGTATTTCACACATTGCACATGACCCCTTGGCCATATACAGATAACAATCAGTAAAATACAATACATATATGCAACAAAAAAAAATCTTTGGTATAATAGGAATGCAATAAAAATAGGAACAAATCATATGTGGTTACTTGTTTCCACATAACTAAAAGAATGTGCAAGTTTACCTTTTGGCAGGTCAAACATTAAACATAAAGTAGTGTATTTCACACTCCCCAAAAATACCCATAAAAGAAATTTGTATATAAAAAGAAAACACAGATGCTAACACTAAAAATGAAAAAATATACATAGTAAAATTATAGGCACAACCTCGAAGAAAATTTCTGCGCAAAAATGTAAAACTACTTCTTGACAAATCCAAAAGCATCCCTGGGTCTGAGACAATATCCATGTTTAGGCATGGATCTAGTGCGAATAGGAGAAAAGGTGGATGTTGGTTGGGCATCAGAATCATCAATATCAGAATGAGGAGAATTTAAAAAGGAAACTGGAGATACTGAGGTATCCCGAAAAAAATCAAAGGAGGTATCTGGTTGTGAATCTGTCATATCTACTTCTGTTGTAACTACAGGAGGTGGCATGTAGATAGTATCAGCTTCCCAAGACAAATCTAGCGGTAAAAGGGGACAAGGGTATTCTCTTATTAACCTATCCTCTGAACTTTCTTGAGTAGGGCTAGTGGCAGGCTCTGGAATCACTGGAGGTGGAGAAGACAAAATTTGACTATCTGGTGTTGGAAAAACTTCCCTGTCGATAACCTTAAAAATGCGATTTACATGTACAACTTGAGTATCTGAGGGATTCGAAATGAGAGAAATTTTAAACAAGACAGGAGAAAGTTGTTCTAAAACTCTATAAGGACCCTTATTAAATTTACATAGCTTCTTAGTTAAATGTGGCTTGCTAGCGGGAACGTGTAAATAAACAGTATCACTGACTTTAATGTTTTTAAAGTAAAACTTAGAGGTAGGAGGATGAGCCTGAGCATACGAAGCCTTTTCTAGGTTGGTCTTGACGACAGAGAAGGTACGTTGAAGATTGGTGACTATCTCCTGAGCGTAGGATCTAGTATCAGCATATGATCTGAATTTCGAAGAGAAAACCAGATCATATGGCATCAACAGATCTCTACCATAAGTTAGAAAAGCAGGAGATTCCTTGATGGTGCGGTGGTAGGCAGTACGAAAAGCTAAGAGAGCTAAGGGAACCTGTTCACACCAATCTTCTTGAGATTCGAGTACTAGATGACTTAACGAATCAATCAGACATTTGTTCAACCTCTCCACTAAACCATTTCCTTGCGGATTATAAGCCACAGTGTGTTGTTTTTTAATACCCAAGATGTCATACACCTCCGCCATAGCCTTAGAAATAAAATTTGAACCCCTATCCGAATATAGCACTTCCATTATTCCGTGACGTGAAATAAAATCAATTAAAACTTTTACAACTGTTGAACTTTGAATATCAGGGACAGGATAAGCTTCGGGATATCTTGTAAAATAGTCAGAGATTACCAGGAGCCATTTATTGCCATTTCTAGAAGTCATAAAAGGACCCACTGCATCGATTGCACATTTCTGAAATGGGCGATCAACAACAGGAATCTCTTGCACAGGAGCCTTTTGATTTTTGTGATAACCCCTTCTTTCCAAACATGACTTATAAAACATACTTTTTTACGTTGTTATAGAGACCTACCCAAAAAAAACTTTGAAGTACACGGTGTAAGGTACGAGACAGGCCAGCATGGGCAACAGTTTTGTTGTCATGACACAAATGCAATACTTCTTGGATGAGGGTGTGAGGCACAACTAAACGAACGTTCTCCGAATTACTATTTAAAGGCTGACAAACTATAGCATTTTGCTGAAAGAAAAATTTATTGGATCTTTGAATATAAGGAGACTCATTATTGAGGCAAGCAGCAATCTTTTGACAAAAGGGGTCAGATTTTTGAAGCCGAATGATATCTTGCATAGGAAACTTAGGAATTTGAAAAGAAAAAGGTTCGGAATTAAGAGTATTAACTTCACGCGAAAGAAAATCTGCCATTAAGTTAAGACGACCAGGCTTGTGAATAATTTTATAATCATATTGTTGCAGGGACATAATCCAACGAGCAATACGTGAAGTGGGATCTTTTAATTTAAACAACTGCGAAAGAGATTGCTGGTCACAATATACAGTGAAATGAGAACCGTAGAGGTACTGTTTAAAATGTGTTATGCCAAAAACAACAGCAAGAGCCTCCTTTTCCACAACTGAATAATTAACCTCGGCAGGAGAAAACTTTTTTGAGGCAAAACAAACAGGATGTTGAAATCCCGAATCATCTTCTTGCACTAAGACCACACCCATCGCGTATTTGCTAGCATCAGTGCAGATCGAAAACGGTTTGGAAAAATTAGGCAAGGCCAAACAAGGAGACTGGGTTAAAGCAAGTTTTAAACGATAAAAGGCATCCTGTTCAAGATCTCCCCATGCAAACTTACAAGTATCCTTCGTCAAATTAGTAAGAGGCAATGAAATATTAGAATAATTAGGAATGAACTTTCTGTAAAAACCCGTTAAACCAAGAAAAGATCGAACTTGCTTTTTAGTACGAGGAACATTTGCTTTTAAAATAGTGTCTAAATTTTTTGGATCAGGCATAACCTTACCTTGTGTTACACAATGGCCTAAATAACTTATTTCATCTTTTGCTAAAGTACATTTCTTAGGTTTGAGCTTCAGATTGGATTGTTTTAATCGTTCAAAAACTAATTCTAACCTGTGAACATGTTCCTCAAATGATTCTGATGCCACAACTACATCATCTATGTACACTCCTATTTGAAAGTCGGAGAGACCGGACAACACCACTGACATGAGTCTTTGAAAACTGCTACTCGCATTGCGCAAACCAAAAGGCATCCGGCAAAAGTGGAAAAGGCCTTCCTCAGTGGCAATACCCGTTAAGTGTGCATCATCAGGATGCATGAGCATCTGATGGAAACCCGAGGTGAGATCAAGGGAAGAAAAGAACTTAGCACCTGACAGGAAATCAATCATTTCTTGAAGATTAGGCAAAGGAAAGTTATCAGGGATGGTCTTGGCATTTAACTTTCGGAGGTCAGCAACAAGGCGAAAAGAACCATCCGGTTTCTTGACAAGAAGCACTGGGGCAGCATAACTACTCGTAGAGGGTTCAATTATACCAGCATCCAACAGTGTCTGAATTTGTTTACGCATTTCGGGCTTAAGATGGTATGGGACACGATAGGGTTTTGATCTTACAGGAACGTCATCGGTTAAATGAATGCGGTGTTTAATTATTGAGCAAGCACCTAAGTCAGAAGGAGTAAGAGAAAAAACAGATTTATCTCTACTTATTATAAAAGAAGGTGTCTGTGTGTGTGTGTGTCTGTCGGCAGCGTTACGGACAAACGGCTACACCTAGAAACACCAAATTTGGTACTCGGGAAGATGTAAATATGTAGTTGTGCACCTCGAAGCGATTTTTTCAAAATTCGACCTAGAATTTTTTTTATTTTATGTTTTATGCGATTTTTGGCATTTTTTCTCACCTAATTCGTAATAACGGCGGAAATTACGCTCGCAGCAAAACAGCATTTCTATCATCGGATAGAGGAGGAAATTTTCTTTTAAAAACAGTTTATTCTGAATACGTAACATGATTTACCGACTTTTAGGAATTTTTTTACTAAGCATCTGCTTCACGATTGTTTTTCGTAAAATAATTTTAAAACTGTCGCATCTTGAATTCTATCCGTCATAACTTTTAGAAATTTTGACAAATCATGAAACATTCTTTTCTCCCTCTTTTAAAATAAAAACGAAAAAATTATGTAAATTAGATGATTTTTTACAAATTTTAATGCAGCCTAATGTTTAGAATTTAATAGCATCAACGCGATCTTACGCCATTCATTACATTGGGATCACGGCACGAGAATTTATGTTCGGTTGTTGCCACAGAAAGGATTAGAAAAAAGGATTTTTTCAACCAATCGAGTTTTTAAATGGGATATCAGAATTTCAATTCGCAAGTGAGGATCTATGACGTCAAATGCTTTAAGATACGTAAAAATTACTCCATAATTTTAACTCATTTATTCCAGCTCTATTTTCAACACAGGGAGACGATATTTTGATTAAAATTTACTGTAGAAATAAACGAAATAAACTAAGAAATTCACGATTATTATTATTAGAAGTGGTATTTTAATCCGGTGCTTATTTAAAAATTGAAATGTTTTCACGGTGCTGAAAATGTTCATTTTAAAAGTTACAAAGTTCGTTTCAAAGCGCGATATATTAAATTTTTTCTATTTACTATTTTTATTTTTGGCATTTAATTTAGCGCAGGCGTTGCCTAACATACGCATGCAGGTTGCGAGTATAATTTTATTTTAACGTTGAATTTCGTTCCTCCATAAATGTTACATAACGCAAAGTTTTAATGATACCGTTTGAAAACAATTATACGAAATATCGAAATTAACTCCCTCAACCTACCGGGGTATCCTTTACGGCAGTCAAACAGTGACGTCATAAATTTAAAAAAATGTGTGAAATTTGTAAACTCTGCAACTCTAACGCCCTGTCACAATTAAAATGGGAATAAGTAGCTCCTCGAGATTACACAGTTTGATGTTTTTCAGGAGACAGGACTATAAAAGATATCGCTATTGGATATTTAAAATGGCACCCCTTGGATATTTTCTCCCCACAGTAAGATGAAATGGTTTGCGGCGCTAAATACGCCCATCTTATAAAACTATGTACAGTACAAAGCCGAAAATCCGGAATGGACGGGACTACGGCGATTCCGGATTCTCGGATTTTCCGGAATATTGGTCATTAAAAAAAAAAAAAAAAAAAAAAGGTAGCGGCTACGTCATGGATCACGGGGTCTTGCCGTGAACTATGTATTTTTATAACGTTTTTCGAAATCGCCGCGATCCGTAGGTTGTACTGTAGAAATTGTTCAATTGAATTCACTTAAAAAGAAAAGAAAAAAAAGGCGCCCTACTAATTGCCGCGTATATATTGCTTGCCGCCCAATAACGTGAACGTAGTCACAACTTAAAATAAAAAAAAATCTTCCAGTATCAAAGGATAAAAAGATATAACAGCAATTTTTATCGCCATCCCATGCACTAAAACACTGATTATGGGTGTGCAGACGTTCCCCCCCCTTCACCGGAGTGACTGGAGCCGGTTTGTCTGTGACTGGAGCTTTCGCTTTCCAAACAAGTTGTTACATTCTTGTCTTCGTTGCACGTGCTTACTGATATTTTTATTTATGCGTTTTTTTAAACAAGGCTTCCAATGGTATTTACGCTAATGTATGTTTTTACTGCAGACTTGAATGATGTTATAAAGAGTTTAATTAATTTCTTTGCCTCCTTAGAAAGAATAACATTAAATTAAAAATAATATCTCTACCGATTATTAAAGCTTAAATGCTTTACGCTAACAGGAAAGTGTCTCCACCCCCCTTTTTGCGTTTCTGTTTGGAAATAACAGTTAAATCTTTGGAATGCAAAGAAGGAAAGTTAGGTCACGAGTCAGATTTTACCCTGAGGTTTTGGATATATATTGACGCTATTGTTATGATAACAAACTAGTCTAATGCTTGAGCATCCTGTAGTTTATTTATTTATCTATTTTTATTTTTTGAGGGAAGGGAAAAAACTGAAATCCAAAAAATGTCCGGTTTTTTGGTCTTTCCGGTTTTTAGGTGTCCGGATTTTCGGCGCTCTACTGTATAAATTAAATATATATGGAGAGTTTCCTTAATGGCAACCATTATGTGAAATGATTATTATTTATGCTAATGCGTAAATTGCAAAGAATCGCCACAGAATCAAAAGATCCCATTGAGGCCAAATAATCTAAGCTGTTTCTTTAAAGGGAGCCTTGAAGAGGGAGAAGCGAATATAGATAGTATTAATGTACGTAATAGGTAGTATTATTAGATTTGTAAAGATAATATGAATAAATCGCAAATGTACCACGTTAATAAATATTTCATGAAATTAAAAGTGTCCTGTTTCAACGGTTGTCTTACAACCAACTAAACGAAAAGTAATTCTAATTTGCGTTAATATATCCCGCAGTAATTTCAACAGAGGAGATTACTTGAACTTTTTTAAAAATGAAATTCTGTTTTGTCACATGCAGATATGATTTTAGTAGTAAAATATTCCCTTCTTCCCGTATGAAGAGCGGGTACGCAGCTATTTTAAAAACATCTCTTGAAAATAGCATAAATGAATTCAGAAGACCTCAAAACGTGTCAATACACCAAAATCTCGAAGTCGAATTTTTTCATGATTACAATACTTTCCTTATATGGTACATGTTCGGAAAGAGATAAATGGTGCTCCATTTCATGTAGTGTCTTAGTTATTTAATGCTACAATTTGAGCCTAAAAAACAGTATGATGTAGAAATAAGACCAGGTGCGTAGCCAGGAAATTTTTTCGGGGAGGGGATATGAGCCTGGAAATTTTTTCGAGGGGTATATGAACTTATATATGCATAAATAGACGGAATTTCATCACTAATCCAAAAATTTCGGGGGGGGGGGGGATATATCCGATATCCCCCCCTCTGGCTACGCCCCTGAATAAGACATTTTGAAAGCCAGGAGTTCTCTGCAAACCATTAAGCTTTCCACTTTTTTGATAGTGAATGACACTGACGTAGTTTTTTGAGTCATTATAATGCAATGATCAGGTTAGTATTCATGACACAAACTTTACATTAAGAGTCAAATAATTTTGCTCTTTTTTTTTTTTAATTCCACATCACGAATAATTTCGAATTACACATGTAAGGAAAATTTTCGTTTCCTACCGTGCGAAGAACGGGCATGCAGCTAGTATTTAATAAGCAAAGATTTAAGGGTCTCATGCTGCTGATCGTCAAGGTGGGTTAAGTCAATATCTTTTGCCCATAGGCTAAAATCATCTTCCTTCTCATCTTGTCCTCAACAACATTAACAATTTCATCAGGCCTTTCAATATTTACAGGAGTTACGTAGACAAGCTTCATATTTTTATTTAATTGAATTGATTCGGAAGTAAAATTAATGACCTGAACCAAACATTGGAGATCTTGAGAAATTTTAGAAACAGCGTTAGCAATTAAATACGAATCAAAATTTAAATTAGGATTAGGTTCTAACAAAATGTCTTGGCCAATAAACGAAGAGTCAACATTATTTACATTTACATGAAAAAGTTTTTGAGAAAAAGGCGGCACAGTAACTCTTATTGGTAGGCTTCCGAAAAGAGAAGGAGAGGACACATGACAAGGTTCAGTACTCGTCACTGGGACAGATAACTGAGTATTTTCAGGCTGCTCATGCCGCCAGCTGACACACACATCCTTATTACTTAAGAGACAGTCATGACAATTTAAAGTAAAGCCAGCTTTTACTAAAAAGTCTAATCCAATTATAAGATCAAAATTTGGAGATAAAATACCACGAGCAACTAAAAATTTACAATCAAAAGACTTATCAGAAATAAATAAATTGGAAGCGATTAATTTTTCAGTATTGATATCTACACCGGTTAGAGCTCTAAGTTGAAAATTTGGACAATTTAATTCCTTAGCATCTTTCAAAACATCAGCTACATGGCTGGAAATTACATTTACTGCAGCTCCACTGTCTATGAGAGCACGAAGTGAAATATCTTCAATTTTGACACAAATTATAGGTAAATTAGCTGGCAAAAGGGACATATCAATGAATGGATCTACACGGGGACTCATGGAGTGTTGCGATCCGGTACAAACTCCCCCCTCAATTAGTTTGGGTGCCTACTGGATTCATCACTTGTACTCTGAGCTTGCCCTTGATTTGAAGTAGACGGGCTCTGATTTGCATTAGCAGAAGCTTGTGCTGCCATATCTCGCTCCTTTTTTCTACAGACCCGACTAATATGACCCACTTTTCTGCAATAATAGCAGACAACTGAACGCTGAGATTGTGGAGCATAAGGCCTATGTGGCAAAGAATTCCGTTGGCCCTGTAATGATGCAATTTGCACCTTCATTTCTTCCATTTGTTTAGTCAAAAGCTCCAATGATTTTGTATACTGATCCGTAGTGGAACGAAAAATCTGCGCTAACTCACTGTCGCTAGTGGTAGGTCGTGCACTAACTACATTAATGTCCGAGGCATAAGATTGAAGTGCCCGCTCAACACGTTTGGCCAATTCGGTGGCCTCCTGAAATGTTTTTGGGTCCGCTATCACTACTTGAGCACGAATGTTTGCGGCTAACCCTGCCTTGAATTGCGAGAGAAGCATGTTGTCACTAAAACGTTTTGGAATTTCTTCCCCAGCTGAAGACTTAAGAGCCTTTTGCGCGATACCCTCTAGCCTGGTAGCAAAGTCCCTTACAGTTTCGTTTAAATTTTGTTTGCAGTTTGTAAGGTTCGCTATTTGTTGAGCTACGTCACTTGACTCTGCAAAATGGCCCTCAAAACGTGCCCTAAATTCCTGCAGGGACTCAAAAGTAACCTCTTTCAAAGTGGAGGCATAGAATTGAAGAAGCTGAGCCCTCAAGTTTCAACTTCGCCACTGCGATGGACTGTGCGTCAGTCCACGACGCCAACGGTGCTATCTGCACCAGGTAATCGAAAAAGGTTGTGACATTGTTACCATTTAAATTAGGTAACATACTAATGAAAGAGGGATTTGGAAAGGCAGTGGCATTGCCACTGTTACCACTCGAATTTGGCATGACTTAAAAAAAATATTCCTAACACTCACTGCAAAATTTTAGAAGATACTGAAAAGTACATTTATGAATGTCAAAATTTTAGTTCGGTTTACTTCGACAACACACACAAGGGTAAAAGGGCAAGGGCCTTCACGGCACCATTTTGTAGTGTTGTTCCTATTTGGAACACCACAATTAAATTTCACAGCTAAAAAAAGGATAACAAATCAGTAATGCGTTGTTTTGAATGATGACAATAACCCAGGATTTTTCTCTTGCCGCCCTTAGTGTTGATCGTTGTCAAAGTAAAGAGAACCAAAAGGATGGGATTGAAACATTTTATTTAACCAATTAACATATTAGATCAAGTAAAAAAAAAATATTTAAACTTAATATGCAGCACAATGAATACCTTAACTATTTAAGCAAGTCTCAGCAGCAAATAACAATGAACCGTGAAACAAGAGGTGAAAATTTACACACATTTCTATGGCACAACACACAGCTTAATTAAAACAATTACTAAAGATTTTGATCAGATTAACACCTGCTCCAGTGCTGCAAAAGAGATCAGGTAGCACTCATAGATGTTGGTAAAAGATAAAAATGTATAACCCCTGGGTACCCATGGTTGCAAACCAAAAATTTAAATTCAGTAGAAAATCATGTTTTGCTTAAAATTCCACAATTTACAAAATTTAAGCTTAGATGCTACTCTTGTATGGGAATTAACGCTTTACAGAATGGTACATTTCAACAGAATACATTCAATCCCTTATTTTATAATTTTTTTTTTTTGAAAGACCGATGGTCAAAAGAAATTTAAACAAAACAAAAAATATAGGCTCAAAAGGAAAAAAACAAAATGACACCTAACACATGTAAAAGGAAAAAAGGGGGGGGTACATTTAAGAAAAAATTTTAAAGGGAGAGAAAAAAAAAAAAATGGCGCGGTAGCACGCCCACGTCAGCACCGCTCTCCTCCGTGTTTGTCAGTCATCTTTGACTCCTGTGGATTGCCCAGCGACAGTCCCATGTGGTTGAAGATGACGGCCGGGATGCTTGCAAAAATGCAATAAAAATGGAAAAATCTCACCATTTGCAGGCGCGCAGAAACTATCGGTGGCTTGGGATCAGGGTGGCATCTAGAAGTGACGTCAGCACAAGTGCCGGAACGGCAAATCCATGCTCCGAAATTAGGCTTGCTGATAGCTCCTGCTCCGGGGTAAGCGGGAGGCAATCTCACTAATTCAGCATCTCCATCGGCGGGGCATACTGGTGGTTATATCTAGCTGATCTTCATTTCAGATGTGGCATTAGGCAGGACTGGGCTGGCTTGGGGTGCTCCTTCACCCAAAATAATTTAATAATTATGCAGGATCCATCGTTGTTTTTTTTTTTTTTTTTTTAGAAACTTGTTGCTTAAGGCAACATTATCGGCGTCTGTCTTGTTCACCCAGGCTTGGGGTTATCAAGTCACGAACTTTTGCTCCTAGAGCCACAAGACGCACCTACTGGGTCGGCATCTCCAAGCGTAACTGACAAAAATCGCGCGCTTGCCTCTCCTCCTCACTCCGGAACCGCTACCCTCAGCCAATCAGAGCAGAGAGTGCACCTAAAGTCATTCCGGGATAGTCCGATCTGGACCGCAAGAGGGGGAAAAAGAAGCTTCTAGAACAATTTCGGAGGAAAAGCGCTGGGAAAGATAGCGTCCTTTCTGAGATCTGATGCAACAGGCACAGAAAATGATGCAATAGCATGAAATTGTAAGCAAAACTTAAAAGATGAAAAAAATTATTGAAAATTCACAGGAAGATGCCTAACCGGAGAAATAAAGTAATAATAAAAAAAAGGAAAAGCAGGATTACGGGAAGTTACGAAAATTAATTTAAAATTAAAAAAAAATCCCATCAAAACAACTTTAATGAAAAGGGAGATATGAAGTGTAGCCACTATATTTCTAAGTGCTGATTACCCACAGAACGGCAATTAAAAGGTGAACATTAATTTTAAACACCCTGAAGGCAAAAAAAAAAAAAAACGGCCGGTGAAGAGAAAATTTAATCACAGAAAAAAAAGGTAAACAAAAGGGAAAACCTTACACTGCCAAAACAAAATAAATAATTAACAGCCCCCCAAAAGTAAGAAATTACACAGTGGTTATTTAAATTTTTAACTAGAAAGATCTTAAATTACTAAAACGTTCTGGGTGGAGGTAAATTACATTAATTATTAACCAAGGAAAAGTGATATTATAGTGACAACACCACATTTCTGAGAACTCTCGCTTTGAAGGGGAAGCAAATTGTTCTCCAGTAGATGCTCGGACATTGTGGCTTATGGGGCAATGAGCAAGCAGACTCACTTGCAAAGAAAGGTGCTGGCCTACTACAACATCCTTCCACACCCATCACGTATTGGAGGATTAAACTGTTTCTAAAGCATCTATTTGCTTCTAATGCCTCACAAGACTCGTATAGCCCAAAAACACTGGAGTAATTTAGGCCCTTCACTTATTCCTGATTTAACAAGATGAAATGCAGTTGCCACTTTCTGTCTAACAACAGAACATGACTGCCTAGCCTCTCATCTGAAGCGCTTGGGCATTTTTACTGATCCTACTTGTCCACACTCTGCGGCTCTGGAGAAGCAACGGACAGGGACCATCTGCCCCTTTGTGGGGCTCTTCGCTGCTCAACGGAGGAAGCAAGATATTGGGAGGCAAGATCGCTTCTTAGGCAATGACTTCGGTCTATTATAGTTCTGTAGTTTACCTTTGTTGTAACCTTTAGTTCTGTGTATTTTGCCAGGTCATTGGGAAAAAAAAAAAAAAAATACTTACATGTTTAGTTTATGAATAAACAAGTCAGTTATATTGTTATTTGTTAATTTGTAAGGATTACATTTGATGCAACCAGTTTATTTCTTCTTATTATTATTATTTTTTATGGTGAGCTTTGAGCTTGGTTCAGAATCTAAAATATAAGTTTTTTGCTAAATTGAATGTATGCTGAGGTAATATGTTATTTTTTTAACTATTAATTTTAAGGATAATTTGATAAATTATATTTAAAGAAACCTTACCTAATTTATAGTCTGTGCTTTTTTATTATACTTGTAAGTTGTGCAAAACTCAAAAACGTGAGAGTGGCACTCAAACTTCCAAGCTTAGTGGCCACTTGCCCCTGCTAATTTTCTTAATTTTGACCTGTGCATAGGCCCGCATGGCTTACCTCCTGGCTATATCCCTGCCTTGCCTAGTTTGCTCCATATTACCCAGTTTACTCTTATGTCCCTCCCCACTTCAAAAAGCAGAAAAACACCACAATTAAAAAGCGAACAAAGAAATGAGTCGTCCAAATGCAAAACTCGTTAAATTCATAAATTGAGATTTAGAATGCCATTTTTTTCCTTTAAATCAACCTTTGTGCAGTTCCACAAATAAAACTTCAGCCAAAAAATTCTAAATCTTTGAAATAAAGCTCTGAAAATCCTATACTGCTGCAAAACTCTGTAAATCCATCTTGATGACTGCTGCATAATTCATTATATCCATTTGATACAACCAGGATGAAAACTTGTTGTATCTTCAGTAGGGATGCACCGAATACCATATTTTGCCGAATAACGAATACCGAATATTCGGTTAAAATTCTTACCGAATATTCAGTTAAAATTCTAACCGAATATTCGGCCGAATACCGAATACTTGGTTAAAATTTATTTAACAGTTATTCAACTTTGATTGAAATGATTAATTTGATTAGTTTGTTCTTAAACAATATTTCATATGGTGTAAAACTTCATAAATTAAAATGCTGCAAAATTTAATAACCAAGTACTTCCTTTATATATTATTAATAACTTTTTTAAATATTAGTGAAATGCTGGTAATTTTTTTACCTGCATATTTTATTTTAAAAAATTAGCAGTTAATTGACTTTAAATATTTATGAACACTTAATGTTATTTTTTTCCTGGTTACTGTTTTAAATTTAAATGAGTTAGTGATAGCAAGGTTAATGTAATGTGTCATAAGATTTAAGAAAAATTGAAAAGAAACAAAATTTAAATTTAGCATCTGAATGTTTTCTCTTACATTAAAAATAATTTTATTGTGATATTAGTTTTTGGTGTGATTGTGGCAACGTTATGCTAGGGCGATCTGCCAAGGATGGGGTGGTGCCTTGGCAGATGGACTTTCTAAGGGTTTCTAATGCGTATTCACATGTGATATTAGTAAGTAACAACTTGAATTAATTCAGTACTATGGTACTATACCATATCTTTCATTCATGATATAAAAAATATGTATTTGTTTACCAATTTGTGAATATTTAAATTTGTTTACTATTCGGTTGCCGAATATTTAAGTATTCGGCCGAACCGAATATTCGGTTTGTTTGCCGAATAGGCAGTATACCGAATGCCAACCGAATAGTCGGTGCATCCCTAATCTTCAGCTGCTTGTACTCAGTACATGTTTTGATGAAATTGGATTTGGAACAACCTTTTGCACTAAAATGCCGAATTTCAAGCAATCAGCACGAAAAATAAACTAAGTTTTTTTTCACTTTCTGAAAAAAAATATCGATGGCACTTAACAGGTTTAGCAATTGGCCAACTCAAATATCAGGCCAGCCAATCTTAACTTCATGGTTGAAGGTCACAACTAAACATTGGTTTAACACAAGACCAAGCATGCGGCACATTCATGGTCACGAAAAAAAAAAAAAAAAAGTACAGTGAAGTAAAAATTTCTATTGTGCTGTTTAATAAATTTTTATTGTGCTGTTTAATTCTCCAACAATTTCATACCTATCATGCATAGTAGGGTACATTTGGTTTTCGCTTGTTGCTGTAATGTAATATATTGCAAAATTTCAATGTATAATTAACAAATACAACATGCAAAAAAATTTCAGAGGACGAGTCAGATTTTGCAGATTTCGTGAAGCCTGTGTGTACCAAAATCATGATTTTTTAAAAGTCTCACACGAACAGTCACGAAAAAAAAAAAAAAGAATTCACAAAACCATCAACTCATTTCTGACTGTTCTGTGTGAGTTTTCAGATGATTACTCAAGTCTGTGTTGTTGACAAATGCTTGCTGACAGACGTCACATACGCGAGGCTTCTCCTCAGCCGGCAGACAGGCATGTCGCTTCAGAGACGTCTTGCAGGTATAAGCTTTGGAACACACGTTGCATACATGAGGCTTCTCTCCCGTGTGGGTGTAGACGTGTATCTTCAACAATGTCGTGTTCGAGAACGGTTTCGCGCATATGTCGCACACGTAGGGCTTCAACCCCTCGTGAGTGTCCCGGTGGCGTCTCAGACTCCTTGGGTGGAAAAACGCCTTCTGGCAGATATCACAGACGTACGACTTGTCTTTGAGGTGGGTGTGAAGGTGCCTCATCAGGTCACCTTGGTGAGAATATGCCTTCGGGCACATGCTGCAAGCGTGGGGCTTCTGTCCTGAGTGAGTGAGGAGGTGGGTCTTCAAGTGATTGTGCTGGGAAAACCCCCTCTGGCAAATATCACAAACGTAGGGTCTCTCGCCCGTGTGAGTTCGAAGATGCACGGTCAGCTCGGTCAAGTGCTTGAATGCTTTCCGACACACGTTACACGGGTATGGCCTCTCTCCAGTGTGAGTACGTCGATGGATGCTCAGCTGTTCGCCCCGCGAAAACGCCTTCTGGCAAAGCTCGCACACGTAAGGCTTCTCTCCCGTGTGGGTGCGTAAATGTCTCTTCAGGTCTCTCTTGTTCGTGAACGCCTTGGTGCAGACCTCGCATACGTGTGGTTTTTCTCCCGAATGGCTGTACAGGTGGATCTTCAAATGCGCACGTTCGAAAAACGCCTTCTGGCAGAGGTTGCACGCGAAAGGTCTCTCTCCGGTGTGGGTTTGGCGGTGCCTTCTCAAGGATGCGCTCTGGCGAAAGGTTCTGCGGCAGACGTCGCACGCGTAAGGCTTTTCTCCCGTGTGAGTGTGGATGTGCTTCATTAAACTGGCATTGCTGGGAAATATTCTCCGACACACGTTGCAAGCATGATTCTTCTCAACAGTGCGAGTGCAGACGTGCTTCGTTAAATGCGACTCTTCAGAAAATGCTTCGTGACACGTGTCACACACATGGGGTTTCTCTTCATCTTTAATACAGGCTTGCTTTTCCGCATTCAACTCTTCTTCGGGATATACCTCTTGGCATACATCACTCAAGCAGGCTTTTTCCTCCATGAACACTGGTATTCAATAGAGGAGAAAACTGGATAAATTATTTAGTGTTCAGAAAGAAAATTTTCTTTCAAAGTTAAATTCATGGATTTTTCATTGGGAAAAATTCTAGCACTATTGTTTCACAATTTTATTCTCTCTCACTCAGTCACTTCATAAACAATTATGCAGGGGAACTTTTAGTTTGTGATCTATAAATCATTCAAAATATATATTTAAGCAGCATAATGAAATTTTTGTTAATACTGCAAACAGCAGAGATATGTTTAATGTGTTTACACTGAATTCTGCTCTTCCTCAAAAAGTCTAACTAGGTCTTGAAGAATTTTTCTAATTCTAATTAGTTTTAGGGACAAAAGAATATCCACGAGGGTACAAGAACAATCCGATTTTGTGCTCTTGTGAGAGAAATAGAATAGAAATAGTGGGAAGCACTATTAAAAAAATACTAAGTAAAAACCTCCATAAAAATTTCTTGATAATCTTCAAAACTTGTGCTTGACGGAGGACTGACAATTCTATTTAGATATTACTAAATAGGCAAAACTGTACGTAATAAACAAACGTAGATCAAAATTTCTATACCTGCAAGAAAAGAATATAGAAAAATGACTAAATAAAATAAATTAGCCTTTAAATAAACAAGCAAGTACATTCATTATTGTAAAATTTTTTGTCAAAAATAAGACTATTAAAATGCAATTTATTTTCACAAATGTCCACACACAGTGTCGCAGACAAGTGACACTGTGTGTGGATGTCTGCTGAATATGGTCAAAAGTTATTTCACCAAAATGCACGTACAGACTGCTTTTATGTGAGCTATTTTACAAAGTTTTAATTACTTCATTCTCACTGAGTGTAGAGAAACACTGGAAGCATGTACACAGCACAAAATGATGTTGTTACACATGTGCTGTCGTTTGCATTTTATCCTACTATAACCTAATTTAAACAAAAAGTAGTGCAATATAGATTGTAAAAACAGTATAGGGAGAGTAGGGAGGGGTGGAACAGAGAAAGCTATGGGACACCGCCAGTTATGCCTCCGGAAACACCGTTTTAAAATTTCTGATTTTTTTCACCAGGTTTAATAACCATAGCATCATAGTTATTGCTATAAACCATTTCAGTTACAAATTTCTCTGAGTCAGAGCCCGATCAAGACAACTATGGCAGTAGAAAAAAATTGTGCCCCTTGCAATAACCCCCCCCCCCCCCCGCTTAAAAAAAAAAAAGAAAACAGATTATGATTGGTTTATACTGAAAGTTTTAAATATCTTATGTCTTCCAAACATGAATTTTGTTTTAAGTAATCTGAAAAAAATGAATATAGTCACATGATGTCAAAGAAGCAGATAGTTAAACTTTCCATTGAAATGCTATATCACAGTTGCTAAGATGAATGGGATACAACCACTTTTAGTAAACGGTCATTTTTGTAAATATTTCTTAAAATAACAAATAATTCAAAAATTTTGCTGTTTTTTAGCATTGAAAACACTCTTTACAAAATGTGGTTAGCTATTTTCCTACATATTGGTATGCTATATCGACTATAGAGCATTTCAAAGAATTAAAAATAAGTTTGAATTATTTTATACACAGATGTAAATTTGAATTCTTTTCATTGTTCATATTTTATAATTAAAAAATTTTAACTTTTGAATTTTTTCTATCCTTTGTAATTTTATTGTAAAATTATATAAGTGTAAGATGTAAGATTTTTGGGCCCTAAAATCTGTGGGCCTTAGGCAGTTGCCCCGTTTGCCCCGCCGCTAATATGGGACTGCTCTGTGTTTATGCGTCAAAAAAAGCTGTTTTCCAACATCAAATGCAGGGGCCGATGCAGACGAAAATTGGGTCTATTTTGCGGCCCCTTTACAAAATTACCATATAGATTAAAACGACTCTTTCACAAAAATACATTTGATTAAAATGGTCCCTTTCATAAAAATACAATTGATTAAAATGGCTCTTCCTTGGTATTTTACCCTACTTTTTAAACTGTTTTATCAATTATTTTAATAAAAAAGTGATTTATATTAAAAACCGGTATGAAAATTCACAAAAATAAGTGTTCAAATTCACAAAAATAAGTACTGAAAATCACAAAAATAAGCAGTTTTCACAAAAATGGAACCCTGGAAAAAATTCCTTGATTGACCCCTGAATAACTTCTTACACTTACAATGCAAGTAGTCTCATTTATTGTAACTAAGGCTACTATGCAGATAGATTTAGTAGCTACTAAACCTATTGTTCAGTTACTAACTTAGTAAGTGGGCGGAGATACTAAATGTTCGTAAATCGGGATTCAGATACATTTAGTACTAAATCACGTGACCAACACCAAGGGAAGTCAGGGAAAATGTAGGGATAAGTTAACAGGGAAGCTAACAGACCAATCAGAGTGCTTGTTCCAGGCGTGCGTTTATTTAGTCGGTGATTTAGCAGCTTGTTTGGTCACGTGATTTTAGCAGCTTGTTTTGGTCACGTGTTTAGTATCTCCACCTCCAAATTCTATCTGAATCCACTTTACTAAATTTAGTAACTAAACAATAGGGTTAGTAGCTACTAAATCTATCTGAATAAGGGCCTTAGTCTACTTAATGTTTTGTAGACCTAAGAACATCACTTTAGCAGCTTAGTGAGGTCTAGCAGCAGCATATCTTTTGGAATGATTTATTTTATTAGTATGTTGCATAAAGGCAGGGATAGGACACTTTAACTTAAATAGGAAAAATGATGAAAAAAAACTTCCATGAAATTTTATGCTTGCACAAAAAACTGACTGTTCCATGCAGGGTTCGTCGATTTAAATCATGATTTAATCAGTTGTTTGTTTTTTTTTTTTTTTTTTTAATCACTGATTTAAATCAATTTCCCCCCCCCCCCAAATTTTGTGTGTGTGCAAAACTAAAGAAAAAATTAATTCCAAAGAAATATTTAAATATTAGTTACAAAATAGACTTAAAAATATCATACTAATCAATTTATCTAAGGAATGCTGAAGGGGAACTACACTATTGTCTGATAAAAGAAATCTGTTAAAATGTGCTCTAGCCCACCACTTGGCGATTGTCAACAAACTATTGAGTTGGTGCTTTTCTGTAGAATGTCTCTAGGACTGCAACCTCTTCTGCTCATAATCTCTGGGTTCATTTATTTTGATTCTACTCGTTCGGCAATATCTGTTTGATGCAAAAGGCTGTGAGATTCAGCCATAGAGGAAGCGTGCTTGATTTTTACGATTATTCACTGCAGATGCAGAAATGTAAACAAAATGGCGATTTAGGAAAACGAAATATTTTCAAAAATGGAACTAATTAAAGTAATAACAAACTATTAAAAAATAAAAGAGGAAGGGCTCCTCGAAAATATGCTAACACTGGCCATTTGCGAGACCCAAAATAACATCAGTGGGTCCAGCCATCGCTTTAGGGGCCCCCCTCGAAAATATGCTAACGCTGGTCCTTTCATAAACTAAAAACATCAGACTACAGTATAGAACCTGTTATCCGGAATGGTTGGGACCGAGTGTATTCTGGATAACTGAATTTTCTGGATAATTGGTTGGGGATTAACATGACATCTACTGATTTGATTGGTACCATAAATGTTACTCTCTATTTTTGATTAGAATTAAACATTAATTGTTAATATCTAGAAAAATAATATTAAAAAAAACTTAATATGATCAAGATAAATAATAATCATTTAGAGAGGAAGTTGTAAATATATGATAACTTCTTGAAAACTTAGTCATGCACTAAAAAAATAAACGTAAGAAATATTTTTAAAAAACTCATTTTTTGCTTTTCTTTTGGAAAAAATAGGAATTTAATCAATTGAAAATGATTCTGGATAACTGGTTTTCCGGATAACTGGTTTCCGGATAAGAGGTTCCATACTGTATTATGTACACCCTCAAAAAGAAAGTATTCGAGAATGCATGACTCAACAGAAACATCAGAAAGTTATAATTATATGTAACATGTAATGTATCCTAATTCATATTTTAAAATAAATAATTTTCAATGTATGAAACTTACGACAGGGTGTAGTTATCGTTAACTGCACAATTGAAGCAAATTAGAATAGCTAGATTATGAAATAACGAAAAATAACAATAATGCATGCACACAAACACAAATTAACAGCTTAGTGAACGTAAAATTAAGCAAGCGAATTTGTTACATTCATCTGTGTGTGTCACACAGTAGCTAGAACAAAAAATAACAATTACACATGCACGAAATTTCAGATCTTTCAACAGTTCTAAAATATCCAATTTGCAATATTTGGTGCATTATCATACCACCGAAAAAAGCGTCGCCAAGCACATTTTAGCCCAGAAATCTAGATACGGTAGAGATAAAGAGATTGTTTTCAATGCTAACACCTACAGACAGCATAATTTATTCTAAAGTAACCAATACTGCACTTAAAAGAAATGCAGAAGATTGGCTTAAGAGACTTGAACCAATAGCCCATGTTTTAGATGCAGTTCAAATTTAAAAAAAAAAAAAAAAAAAAAAAAATCTGATTTTTTCTGAAACCTGGTTCCATGATTGATAAAGAAGGCATTACCGCAAAATTGAATCCACCAAAAACGGTTGGCAGAACTAGACGTGCACAAGCATATTTTTCATTTCATTTGGACGATATGTTAGATAAATCAGGGTTCTCTCCAGGCTTTTCTGGCCAGGAGTATAACCTAAAGGTTTTATTGACCACCCTGCAGAAAAATCAGAATACCATTTCAAATGCTCTAATTCAATAGAATTATGCATTGCAGGTTCATAATGCCGCCTGGCTTTCAAAAATTTCTGGGGAGATCACTGGATAAATACGTTATAATATGCAATAAATCTTGGGATCACAAATCATACACTGTCGCTGTTATATTTTCAAAATACTTCGGAAAATTCTGCATAAATTTCAACTTTTAAAACCATGTTCCATTCCTCCCTTATGTAAGGGAGGAATGGAACATTTTTTTTTACTATTTTAATTAACCTATATAACCAAGACTTTAATAATTACTATCAAATTTATATATTTTTAAAATGTTTCAAGATGTTAAATCTTAATACTTTCAAAGTTGTACATATTGAAAATAATTTGAAATGTTTCTGTTTAAAATGCCTCATCCTCCCTATTCTCCCCTTATTGTCTGAATACACTTTTAGTAGGTTTTAGTGTCAGAAAACTTTTTTTTTTTTTTTTTTTAAACACATAAATTCAGTTAAGGTTTTTCTTTTGCTTGAAACTTCAATAATGGCATAATTAACGCTTTCAAATAGTATTTTATCTCGCCAATGAACGGCAAATGGCCAGATGTGCCAGAACATGACGTTTTATTTATTAACTGAAATTTAACAACGTTTGATCTATCCCTAAATCACTGTTAAACAATGTAAAAACTATAATTTTCCCCAACAGCAAAATATTTTAATAAGTTATAATGAAGATAAAACGGGATGCATAAAATACAATCTCGAAGGATGAACAGGAATTCTTAAAAAATAAATTGCAATAAACTTATCAACCTACCGTTGTTTTAAAGGTTCACAAATTAACACACAACGATGTGTTCAACGATTATTTCAAGATGACAGGTTAAATATAACAACTTTCAAATGAGCATAGCGACGATCTTAGCAAATGCTCTAACATTCCAGACGGGCAAAGGCAAATCTCTTCAAATTTATTTAATAGAAGTACGATTATAAATATCAAGACACAACTTCAAGCTGTTGAGTATTTGTTACGGATTTGAATAAATTGACTCGATTTTACAACAATGCTTTACCATTTGTCGTATTTATAAATAACATTAGTAAAGTAAATACTTTTGATATCACTTTTTTATTATTTGGTTTTTGTTTTGTTTACCGTGATAAGGACCAGGGTTGCCAGATCAAAATTCCTGAAAATAGCCAAACGGCTTCTTAAAATTAGCCAAAAATAGCCACTTTGATTGCAGCGCTATCTTTTGAATTTTTGAGAAAACTTTTAAAAAGTTTAGAATGTATAGCATAGATGTTCTTCACAAGCGTATTTTTGTGGTTAAATTAATAACAATAATAATAAAGATTAGTAGATTAGATCGCAAATAAAGAGTTATTTCTTAGAAAATTTTTAGCGCTAGAAACAAGCAAGGACCGTCTACAAGGCCCCAAGACAATATGCACTATACAGTATACTTTCAACGCACGACACCAGAATGATAAATCAGGTAGAATGCATCGATTTGGAGACACTTTCCTTATGCAAGAGCGGAATGATAAATCTAATTGAATGTATTGATTAGGAAACACTTTACAACGTTTGAGAGGGCTTCACCCCCCCCCCCCCTCGGAAGAAAATCGAAATAATTATTCATTTGCGTGCTAAATTTACTCTCGTAATTAACTGAATAACAAATTACATTTTTACATTCTCAGAAGTTATTAACATTTATTAAATGATGCATTTTTATGAAGAACATATATTCGCCAACAATCACAGAATTCAGCTCTAATTAGCCAAAAAACAAGTGGCTAAAATTTTGTTTTTCTTTTTAGCCAGCAGCCTCAGAATTTAGCCATAATTAGCCAAAAAACGAGTGGCTAAACAAAAATTTTTCTTTTTAGCCAGCAGCTTCTCAAATTAGCCAAAATGGCTAAAATTAGCCACATCTGGCAACCCTGATAAGGACCCGTATCCGTGTAGGAAAGGATTGACATCATTCTCCCGCTCTGCGGCGCTGCCTCTAGCCCCTGTCATAAACAAGGAGGTTTAACATAGGCGCCCATGTTCCCGGTTTTTGAAGCCAACGACCACGCCCCCTCACTATCCCAGAACATCCGATATCGTCATTGGCATGCATGTAAATTTTTAAGAACAAAACTGCTGTATTTCTCATTTTTTACTGATTGTATGTAAGTTTATCTTAAAGCCACATCTTTAGGCATAAATAGTCCTTAAAATTTTAAATGTAATTTGGTTAGCTACTACATTTTATTTGAAACCTTATCCTTTTTTTCCCCTTCTACTAAATGAAGTAAACAGTGTTGATGGAAATTATTCAACTTTCATATTTCTTTCATTACCTTAAACTGTTTGTCAATGCAAAATATTATTATGATAAATGACCTAAGAAGGTTAGGGATGGACGCGAGACATCTCGCATCGTCTCCCGAGACGAGACAGAGCCTTGTCTCGCGCGAGATTTCTCGCCTCGCATAAATTTACAAAGTTTTCATCAAAATGGATGAATAGGTGTGTAATTAAATCTTATGGATATTTCATATTTTTCTCTTAAAAAATTAATATTTCTAAATAAAATGTTTCATCTGTTATTAAAAAATGCCTCTTTCACCATAAGCCGTTCGCCATATGCGAACGCAAATGAATGATCTACAGGAGCGATTACGCAAATGCAACGCTGGGTATCAGCGGAGCATTAAATGATCCATGTTGAGAAGCAAGACTGGTCATACGTCTTCTCTGTTGTCTCTTCTTTTTGATGGTGTGAATGAGCAGATTAAACCCGGGTTCCTGATTAAATGTGAAACCCATACCTTGCACTCTAAAACGAGAGGTGTGCGTGTGTGTGGGGGGGGGAGGGGTAAGTAAGCTTTATTATAATTATCCCGTATCCATTGAAACTTTTTATAAATTTACTATTATGTACATTGGGGCCGCTTAATTAGCTTAAAATTTTATTTGCGCACGATGTCCTGAGTTCTGCAGCATTTCTAACAAAATTCAAAGCTTTATATAATTTCAAAAGCAAATAAAACTTCCATCAACCATGCATATTACATTTACGCAATTTCGGAAATAAATAAATAAAAATAAATGTTTTTTCGGTGTCTTGTCCCATTATATATATATATGGATTAAATCTGAATTTATTATCACTTCAAATGCACATATCACTTAATATGGTAATTAATATATGTACTAATATTCTAATATCTAACTAATTGTTATTATTATTTTCCCATAAAATAGTAATAAGTTACTAAAAATATGGTAGCAAAATTTCATCTCATAATTTTGCGAGACGCCTCGCGACAGAAAATTTCTCTGCGAGACGAGACGAGACAGCCCTGTTTCTCGTCTCGCACTTCTCTAAGGAGACTATTTCAATACGTGCTCCCGCTCTATGTTGAGCATTACACGATTAGTAGCCCCCCTAGAGGAGTACCAATGGTCTGCCGCATAAAACAGCAACCCTCTCGAGGAGTCTCGAAGAGGCCCTCATCAGGTTGCGTGGGGCTTGGCCTAGCGGGTGATAAACGGTAACCCTTGCCTGCTTCCCCACATGAGAGGATGCAGTGGCAGGAACCCAGACCAACGGGGCAGGACGAACCCGGCCCGCTGTCCACCCGTCGTCACTACAATAACCGT
>JAWZYV010015827.1:0-26687 GCA_038373885.1 Cheiracanthium punctorium | reverse complement strand
TAAAAGGTTTCATGAAAAATGATCACAAAACGAGCCAATGTAAAAAGCAATGCCTTCTGAAAAATACAAATACTATGCCAAGTATTAAATTATGAATAAATTGCAATATTTCAACATGGTTTTCCTTTCATATTTCTGGTTTGAATAAATATTTATAAATACTTCCATTAATTTATTAGAAATAAGAATACACAATTGATATAAAGAGCTATTAGCATGGTAATATGTTGTGTCCTCGAATAAGTCCCCAAAGATATTTTCTAGTGTCCCCAAGTTTTCCTTGGATTCCAGGACAATGCTTGATTTGTCCCCAAAATACTGTTTAGAAATATGGTCACCTTAGGTTAGTATCCAGGAAGTGTCCGTGTTGAAACTATTATTCTTTCGCTGTTTTTTTAAAAGGTTTTTCCGTAGGATTTGAATCGAGAGAATGTCTATGTTGTGGTATTTTTCTTTAACTGTGTTCCTAAACTGGTGTTTTCTTCTGTTGGTTGGTATCGAATGCACATAGGGTCTATTATTGCTTTTTTTCTATGGCAGTGTTCTTAAACCTTTGTTTTCCTCTGCTGGTTTTGTTCGAAGTATTCTTCTGTTTCCGTACTCTTAAATGAAGTTTTCGTCTGCTAGTTTGTCTCGATTGCAGGTTCCATTTCTTCATGTTTTTCTTATCACCGTGTTCTTAAACAGGTAGTTTTTGCCTGCTGGTTGGGTTCAATTGCAGGCAGCTTCCGCTTTTCAAAACCACGTGAGCGTTACTTCCGTCAGAAAAAAAAATCTGACATTACTCCCTAGTGCTGACAGCCTAAAGAAGTTTTACATTCAAAAATTTCAGGCATAATAGCATTTACCCTGACATATATTCATTGGTTTATTTAGAATAGCGAAGGCACAGTTTTCCATTTTGTAATATTATGTTAATTGTTCGCAATGCAGCAAACGCATGAATCGGTGTGCAAGGAAAAAAATAGAGTCGAATGATCGCTTTTGAGAGGTCGTACAGAAATTATGAAATTTTTTTCTACTCTAGCTATAGACGTTCATATTCAAATTCCTGTAAAGAAAAAAAAATCAAGAAAATGCAGCAAACGCACGAATCCTTCGCAATACAGCAAACGCATGAATCGTGTGCAAGAAAAAAATCAAGTCGAATGATCGCTTTTGAGAGGTCGTACAGAAATTATGAAATTTTTTTTCTACGCTAGCTATAAACGTTCATATTTAAAATCCTGTAAAGCAACACTTTGAAGTACAACCCTGTATTCAAAATCCTGTTGCTGCATTGCGTTTGTAATCCTTAATATCGCAATGCACCAAACTAAAGGTTAGTTCATTAAAACACCGTCAGAAAAGTTCTTTATAGTTTATGATTATGAAATTATGTTTAAGATACTCTTTCAATTCTGTTAAATTGAAACTAAATTTAAATTAATATTTTAGATTCGTAATGAAATAACAGCTAACGTAAATTATCAGAATGGCTATTTTAAACATTAAATTTCTCAAAAATTAAAATTATATTAAGAGTTAGCAGTAAAGGTTTATTTATTACGCAATATTGTATCATGCACCCCCTTAATAATTTTGAAAATTGAGATACTAAATTGCTTATTTTGAAATTAGACGAAATCACACATGACATTAATATTCATATTCCCATTACAAGACATTTTAAGAATAAAAAAATATTTTCCCTATAAGTGATATTTTTTTAATTTTGCGAGCAAAATTAAAATACCTAGAAAAATTCGAAATCTCCATATACCGATCTCAATTTGGAGATAGCCCCTTAAAGTTCAACAAACAGTTTGCAATATTTCCGGAAATATTCATACCAACTTGAAAATTTATATTTAGTGTAATTTGAAGGCTCTATTTCGTTTAATAAAGTCAAAATAGGATACTGCTATTGAAAAATACGAAGTTGATGCAGAACTAAGTATGAAGACACCTTCTTATGCAAATTGAATTAATAGGAAAAACTAAAATATGCATTTTTTACAAACCCAATAGTACATAAGAGACTCTCTGTACATGAACGATGGCCAAGCAAAGAGAAAGTGCTCTTTTTCCCAGAAATATTATTATCTTCTGAGAAAATGTATAAATAAATAAATAATTGAATGTGATGCTCTGACACCAGAATATTCAAAAAGGGATATTTTTATTAAAATTTCTCCAAAAAGTACTTAGTGTCATACGTATCAGAAGAATGATTGTTGTCTCAAGAATACCTGCTGCTAAGCCGGTGAATTTGAAACAGTTGTAGGTTGTTCAGAATGTCAGGCGCTTGTGGTGTGACTGATGTACTTCCTCGAGAAACGATGGACAAAAAATGTCTTTTACTATCTACTTAAATGTCCCTATGAACAACTGAACTTCATTGTAAATGTACTTTATATGTTAATATTCATTTTAAAATAAATAAATCTAAAACTTATGAACAAGCAGCTGCAAGAGACATAAATACTAAATAAAAATGAAACGTGACCTTTTGATTAGTAATAGAACGAAAGTAGGTAAAAAATAGTAAAAGTTTTATAGTAATTTTGATCATCATTTGCCAGTTGAAAAATTTTAAATACTTACACTGTGTGTCCGGGGGAGTGGGTTTGCTCTATACTTATATATTTTTTCCCCGATTTTAATTGCCACTATTTTTTTTCCCTTTTCGGACCCCACCACTGAAACTGGTCACGAGCCGCCACTGTTGTTTAGCAATCTGTGAAAAGTAGTTTGCCGTTTTTTGAGTGCCGAAATATACGAATCTGAAATTGATAGTACTCAAGTGCCGAAAATCAAAAAACCTAGCCCTTGAAAAAAAAAAAAATTAAAATGCCTAAAATATCCATGATCTTTCTAAAACTTTTTTATTCAATTATCATTGGATTCAGAACTCCACTGGTAGTACAGACAATCTAATTCAACACTTGTGAACGAACAACTGTTTCACTTCGTAATCATAAATTCTATGCATCTGTTCAATAATCTCTTTGGAACGTGTTCTTTTTTACAAACATGACAGCTATAATAGTTTTCTAATTTTCTTTGTCGATGGACCTGCCAAACGGAATTTCGGATAATAAATTAAACTTCTAAAAGTAAAGTAAACGCAATATAACAGAAGTTGCTATTCTTATTCCAGGCATCTTTAGTTGGAAATGCTCCAAGGCTGACACTAACAGGTCACTTTATCTTTTGCCGTTTAAGAAATGAAATTACGTAAAGCAATTACATTTTAACAGCAAGAAGCCAACTTGTTTCTTTTTGTGTAAGGCAATTTTATTTGACATAGTTTTAAACTGATATTTAATGTCATGCTTTTACATGCTGTATCAAATTATTATGGGAAGCAGAAAATAATGTCGTTTTTCTCAAATTTTGTAGATTCGATGTTCTTGTTGTTGTTGTTGCTAATGCCTTCTGGCAACCGCGTTGCGGTGACAGATCCCCCTAGACAGGCAGGCGAAGGGCTGAAGGAGCGGCTTCCATTTCAATGAGCCCCAGTGGGAGGAAGTCCGTCTTTGCTCGGGGTCCCGTAATTTTGAACCAATTCCAGAGGAGGGACCGACCCCCTGAAATCGGCACCCCCAAAGGTATCGTTTAACAACTTGGAGGACTTTGGAGCCACGACGGATTTTACGTGCACCAGCTCCCATTAGCGTACACGGTTCCACAGCGGATGGGCCGAGAGGGGGAAGTCCCTCCCAAGCACTGGCCAAGCCAGATGCTGCTTCACTTGCCGTGTTCTTATGGGAACGGAGTTTAGCGCTCAGTCCACTGCCGGACCTCGATGTTCTAAACACTAACATAAGCTTTATTCCTATTAATTACTGATCGATACTATATATTACAGTTTTAGGAAAGAAAATTTTATACATTGTCCCAAAAACGTGGTAATAGGCTTTAATTCTTTATCTGTTAGAGATAAGTGGGCAGTGCAAATTGAAAAAAAAAAAATGTTCAAAATAAGGTCGGAAATAAGACTCCGTTAAGAAAAAATTCCTCTCTCTAATTTTCACAAAGTTACACTTTTTTAATCTGTATACGACTCACATACGAAAACATTCCCAATTACTAAAATGTGGCCCATACACTAATGTAGTGATCTACCAATTTGAGCCTTTCTTCATACAACGTCGCAGAGATATCTTTAAAGAAAGATGATTGCAGACTATACAAGATTTTGATTATGAACGTTTATAGCTAGAGTAGAAAAGAAATTCTTTCATAATTTCTGTACTACCCCTGAAAAGCGAGCATTCGACGGGATTTTTTTCTTTCGAGGAACATTGAAAAGTGGTTTAAGTCAACGTTATATTTATCTTCCATATCTCTGACACTCTTTTAAGGTATCGTTCTCAAATTTTGTAAGTTACCTCATGAGTGTATGAGGCGTACTTTACTTACTGGGAATTGTTTTGTACGGGATGGTAAACAAATTAAAAAAAGTGAAACATTTTGCAAATTAATGAGAGGAATTTTTTCTTAATGGAGTCTTATTTCCGACCTTATTCTGAACACTTTTTTAATTTACACTCTCCACTTATCTCTTATACATAAAGAATTAAAGCCCCTTACCACCTTTTTGGGACGCCTTGTAGAATCGCCCAAAATCTTTAGGAGATTAAATCTAAATAAATACAAACTTTTATTTTTTACACAGCCAAGATATGCAAACTAAAATTCCAATCAGTAAAATATGCACCACACATCAATTAGATGAAGTGCAGAATTTCAGCCTTTCAACACAAAAAGGGTCATAGCTATGCTTAAACAAAGTTGGTAAGGGGCTATACAGTGCTACCAATAACAGCAAAAGTAGTTTGCAGTTATGAGATCATTTTTTTTTCTTTCGTAATTTGTGCAAAGCCCCTGGAACGCAATTTTCTCTCTCTGAATTTATCTACCTCTCTACATTCTTAAGGCATTAAAAAGTAGTTTAAGTAAACATAGTAAACTTTTCATATTTCTGAACCTTCAAAAAAAAAAACCTCAAACACCTAACCATTTAAAAAAAAACTATTATTTTTATAACTTTTCTTATTTAACTAACATTGGATTCGGTTACTGGGCTATCTGTCTCCCAATGTACACAGATAACCCAGTCTACATTGGGAGTACAACCCTCGTGAACTAAAAACGGATTCACTTCGCAATCATAAATTCCCTGCATCAGTTCAATAATCTCTTCGGAACATGTTCTTCACTACAAACATGGCAGCTACAATAGTTTTCTAATTTTTTCTGTCAATGGACCTGCCAAACGGTATTTCGGATAATAAATTAGACTTCTAAAAGTAAAGTAAACACATGACAACAAAAGTTTCTATTATTGTTACGGACATCTTTAGTTTGAAATGTTCAAAGCTGATATTAACAGGCCACTCTCTCTTCAGTCGTTCAAGAAATGAAATTACGTAATGTAATAACTTTTAGCAGCAAGATGTTAACTTGTTTCTTTTTGTGTAAGGCAGTTTTAGTTGAAAAGGTTTTATATTGATATTTAATGTTATATTTTCACATACTGTATCGAATTAGTAGAGGAATAGTGCAGGATGAAATATCGTTAATTCTTACGTCAATATTTCGCGACTAGTCGTAGCTACTGAAGCTAATAATGACTGCACTAACGAAATTTCGGATGTGCGCGAGCTTTTTAACATAGAGGCTTAATTAATCATCCTTTTCCAAAACTCTTTATCTATCGAGCGCAAAATATCAAAAAAATCTATACAAAGTCTATCCTTTTAAAATAACTTTAAGTTGAGACAGAGCTGGAAACTGCGTACAAAGAAAACAAAATGCAAAATAACAAGAACTGTATTCAAAATCTGAGTATTCATAAAGCACCTGTAAGTATTTTTTCTTTTTTGATGTTTAATAATTTTTATTTTCCTATTCTAAAAACTATTACGTCGTTATCACTTTAGATACCTAATTTTGTCTCGGATTAACATTTTTTATTCTAGAAAAAAAAATACAGCTGAAAATTTCAAAAAATCGCTTGAAAATTAAGGAACGGGTGTACTTTCAGACAGAAAAAGAGAAAGTGTTCTTTTTTCGGACAGATTATTATCTTCTGAGAAAAAAAATAATAAATAATTCTATCTGATGCTCTGACACCAGAATGTTCAAAGAGGGAAATATGTATTCACTATTCATCCAAAATTTTATTGCAAATGTCTTTTACGTAGCTGAAATTTCTGATCACTCAAGAGCACCTACTGCTAAACCGGTGCAATTGAAACAGTTTGTACGATTGTTCAGAGTGATTTCAGGCGCTTGTAGAGTGGTTGGTGTACTTCCTCGAGCAACGATGGACTAAAATCTCTTTTACTATCTACTTGAATTTCCCATGAACAACAACAACTGCCCTTCAATATCCTTGTTGCAAAATTCATGTTCTTGTTCCAGAGGCCTCCAGCACTACAAACATCACAGCTTTTTGTACCCAATAGTACATATTTATTTCCGTATTCTGAAATACAGTAATAATGGTGTAGTTCGAAAAAATCACGTGGTTTGGTACACAAATACAAATAAATTAATGAAGTCGTGTACTTCAAAATTTTTAGAAAGACTCTTTACAAGTATTAAAAGTACATTATGGTTTGTGATACGCTATTTTAAAGCGTATCACAAACCATTAGAATTTTTAAATAGAACCATTGAAAAGAGTTTTTAAATATCTCTATCCTATACAAAATCTTTTGTATACATGTAGTTAGTTTTGATATCACAAATCACCTGCAGGTTATATCACAAATCACCTGCATCGTAATAAACGATAAATCTATATTAGTTGCGAAACTTTCAGAAAACAATTCTTAAAAATCGAAAAGTTAGCACGATGTGCGACTCCTCGAAAATTTTTGCGATACAATTCCGAGTTGGAATTCCAAGCTGCGAAAGAGTGAGGACTTGAATTCTTCGTGGATCGTGTGTTTTTGCCATGAAGGGTGCATTTTTACGGAGTTAAATAAAATATTTATTTCGGTTTCAAACACGATGTTCGTTGTTTACTAACCGCAGGTTATATTTACTCGATTTTAATATTTCATCGACAAATTAAACCGTCACTTATTCTGAAGATGTAATTTCTTTTTTGGAAAAATTCTAATGGTTTGGTAATATCTTCACGATAAAAAAAAAATTCGGAAACTCTACCCCAAAAAATGGGCAGCTCTTGTAGTTTAAATTTGCTGAAACGTTTCCGAACCATGCGGGTAAAGTATTTAGAAACGTTTCTGCATATGTCGGAAACATATTTTCCTGCATTTTAGGTAAGGTTTCTGGAAAAGATGGGTAACGTTTCTGTATATTTTGGTAAAATATTGAGTAACCTTTCCGTGTATTTCGGAAAGGTTTCCGAATTAACGAGTAACCTTTCTGAATTTTCAGAAAAAAGTAGCATGCACTAGATGAAGCGTTTCGAGTATCTTAAGCTTGATGGCAGCACCAAACTCTATCGGAAGGGGCGGTCAGGACTAGCGACCAGAATCGAACGCTGGACCTTCGCACTTGGAGGAGAGCACGGTACCACGACGCTGCGGTTTTCTTGCCGAATTTTGCTTTAAAAGTAAACTGACTGCTGCTAAAGTTATTTGTGGTACGGCTTGTTTTGGAAACTTAAATTCTTTTTTTGAAGTATTTTGTAGAAAATACCATAATACCATTTGAGAAAATACCATAATTAATAAATATAAATTAAAAATCTTAAATCTTTTTTCTTCCACATAAATTATTTTCAGGAGATAATGTGCTGTTTTATTTAAGTATTCATCCGTTTTATTTAAGTATTCATCCGGCGACGTCACCTGGTGACTGGTCACAAATAAACTTCACAGTGTCCACACAGTGAAGTTATATCACTCACAAGTTACCAAACCTTTATTATGGCATGGGCAAATCGGGACTTTGCCCAGGGCCCCCAGTTTCAAATGTTGTTCTGAAATATTCTTTTATATGTCAAAATATTATGAAAAAGAAAACAAATTTTATAGATGGGGACCCCCAAACTCATCAATGCCCGGGGCCCCTGTTCTTCATAATCGGTCTGTGCAAGAAGTTACAATGCGACAGTCCTGTGACAATTGTGACCCTCTGTGACGTCGCAGCGACTCTTTTGTGACCATCTGTGCTATTAGGGAAGAAGCGTTCACTGTTATCCCTCTGTCTCTTGGCACTTGGCGCATGCGCGCGAAGTCCCAAATAAAGATTTCCTTTCCCCCGTACATACTTTACCCCGAAATATGGGTTATGTTTCCGAAATCGTGAGTTCGAGTAGAGCATCGGTAGGTTACGCTATACTTTCGGAAACCTTTCCGCTGTAAGTATGTAACGTTTTTTAATTTTTTTTACTGTGTTGTTTTAAAATATTTAAAATAATGAATTTATATTTTAAATTTATGAAAACTAAAAAAGTATCCTCTCAAATTTTTAAATATCTCTATCCTTTATAGAATTGAGTATATTCTTTGAAATACATGCCACAATCAATATTTCAGATTATTTAACCATTATTTGTTTTACATTGATTGCTAGTTAATTTTTTATGCACACAGTACAAAGTACAAATAATATACATGTATACAAAATCTTTTGTATACATGTAGTTAGTTTTGATATTACAGTTTACTATAAAAATTTTATAATTTTCAATATGTATCCATTCATCTTTAAGTAATCAAATTGACGTAATGTGATTCAATAGAATTTTTTTCTCTCTATCTAGAAAAAAATATCTTTTACTCCTCTTATCTCGATTTTTACTGTTACTTAGAAATTTGCGAGCCGTACTAACGTGCGATAAGGTATCTTAAATGCTTTGCATAAAGTAAGTGATGAGGATAACATGAAATCAAAACTGAAACAAGTGCGAAAAAATATCTATTAACCCAATCCTAAATAAAATTAGTTAATCATTGTTTGCATTCTAGGTATTATCTATTAATTCTTCTTCGAACAGTATTCCTAATGATCATATTGCGATTTGACATCAGAAAAGTAAAAATATTTTGCATCATAGTTTGATATGTTGCCATATTTTCATCACACGATTAAAATATACCCCTGAATAAGTTATTATGTCTGATTTTCGTTTTCTTGAATATTTTTGCCGGTCCCGCCGACTTCGAGCTATCGAGAGTCTACCGTAATTAATTGAAAACCAATTACTATACACCCTCTCAAAAAATATTCAAGCATGAGTCAAATTTTTTATGTTACTTTCATATTTAAATATTGCTCTCCTTAAAAATCAATTATGCCGTATGCAGGGTATCCCAAGAATGTGATAACGGGCTTCAACTCTTTATCTATTAGAGATAAGTGAACAGTGTAAATTGGAAAAAAAAATGAACAAAATAAAGTCGGAGATAAGACTCCGTTAAGAAAATATTCCTTCCCTTACTTTCAAAATTTTACACTTTTTAAATTTGTATACGGCCGCCGTACAAAAAAAAAAAAAAAAAAAAAAAAAACTAAATGTGACCCATGAGGTGCCTTTACAAAATTTCTTAATTATACTTTAAAAAGTGTCAGAGATATGAAGATAAATATAACACTGACTTAAACCGCTTTTCAATGTTCTCGAAAGAAAAAAATGACGTCGAATGATCGCATTTGACAGGTCGTTAAGAAATATCGAAGGAAAATATTTTTTTCCACTCTAGCAATAAACTTCACATTCAAATCAGGTATAGTCCCCGATCATCTTCCTTTGAATGTATCTCTGCGACGTTGTATCATAAAAGGTTCAAATTTGGTACATCACCTGCAGAGACGTACCCAGAAAAAAATTCGGGGTGGGTCCAGAAATTTCGGAGGAGGTCCAAACAGTGAAAAAGGCAGAATTTTATACAACAAAACTTCATCATTATTATTTTGCTTACAAAAACTGAAATTTCGGAGGGGGTCCGTACCCCCTGGGTACGTCCTTGATCACCTGATTAGTGTATGAGGCACATTTTACTAATTTGGAATGTTTTTGCACAGGGGTCATATACAAATTTAAAAAGGGTAACTTTTTGTAAATGAACGCGAGGAATTATTTCTTACTGGAGTCTTATTTCCGACCTTATTTTGAACATTTTTAAAGTTACACTGCCCACTAATCTATAATAGATAAAGACTTAAATCCCGTTACCACCGTTTTGGACACCCTGCATAATAATGATTTCTCATATATTTTTCTAATGGTATGTTTTTCTAAAACCTAACTAATTATTGATAATACTGAAATAGGAAATTTGGCTATTACTCGAATACTTCTTTGAAGCATGCACTTCAAATTTCATTACGTATTTTAAAGTATAAATACACACACATTTTAATTTTTTAATACCGTTTCTAACTAGCTTATTTATTTTTTAAAAACTCATTAATCACTCTGATATCATGTACTCAAGGGTCATCCGCCTAAAAAGAGTGTATTCTCGTTACATTTCGAGAAAATCGTCCAAAACTCCAGACCGCTAGTTCGACGCCCGTACGGAAGGCCCGAGCCCGGGACATTATGCTTGAGATGTCTACCACTGTCGGACACCGAAGAGGGTTATGTTGTGTTTTGTTAAGGCAAAGCTATACGAGGGCTATCTGCCTGGGGGGGGAGAGTGCCATGGGCGGAGGACTTCAAGTACTAACGAATATTCACGTAATATCTGGAGAAACCTTGTAAAATTCCAGACCGTTAGATTGATGGTTGCGCGGTAGGCCAGAACCCAGGACTTTCACACTTCAGCCATCTACCATGATTTAAACCCACAAACTGCAGTACCGAAGCGCTAAGCCTTACGCGAAAAATATACACACGCTATTCATTATTTGGAACCTTTTCTCTATTATTCATCAATTAATCTTTTCCTTTCCCATCTGATGAGACTACTCTAATAGAAAAACTAATTCTCTAAACAAAACTAATTCTCTAATAGAAAAACTAATTCTCTAAACAAAACTAATTCTCTAATAGAAAAACTAATTCTCTAACTCTCTAACTAATTCTCTAGTTCTCTAAAAACTAAACTTTAATAGATTTCTAATAGAAAAACCCAGGTTGCTCACCGAAACACATTCACATTCCCCAGCTTGCCCTTGCCATGAAAACACAAGGTTCACGGTGAAATCATGTGATCCGGGACGTTTTTGTTTTCGCTCCGCCCATGCCGTGAAAATAATCCTTCTCGGAGCCGTGAACCTAGCCACTACGTCTACCGTAATTAATTGAAGAATAATTTTCTAAATTTGTTAACCATAAATGGACATTACATATTGAAAATTATTCAATTTTTATTATTCACTTTAATATTAAAAAAAAATATAACTACAAACTGGAGATAAAGCTCTACGCTAAGGTGCTCCGAAAAACCCAGAACTTCAGTTTAATATAAAAACTAAGAAAGATTTTATGTATACATATATTATTTGTTCTGTATGCATAAAAAAAATGAACTGGCAATCAATAAAAATCAAAGAATTGTTAATAATCTGAAATATTTATTATGATATATATATATGAATTAGGAATTTATATAAAAATCATTGTGCCATCTGAGTTTAAAAAAAAAAAAATCTGAATTTCCATTCTTTTTTTGGGGTGGGAGGGGGGAGAGAAGGAGAGTGTGTGGTACATTTCAAAGCATACACTGTATCCTAAATATGTAAAGATATTTAAAAGTTTGAATGGATAGTTCCGTTCGTTTTCATAAATTTAAAATGTAAATTTACTATTTTGGATATTTTAAAGCAAGATATTATCAAAATACTAGAATTCATTTTTGCAGAAAAGAATATCATAAACGCCTTTTTATAATTGCCTTATTCTGCCTGTTTCTTCTTCAATACTATTCTATTTCTTTTTTTTTTTTTTTTTTTTTTCCTTTGCCTTTCTTTTCTTTCTGTTTTTTTTAATTTTTCTTGACACTTCTTCCTTAGACATCCTCTACTTTATGCTAATTAGCAAAAGCCGAAGTTGAAGAATGATTGCATGTAAGTATAGATAACTAGCTGAAGGTGATTATCACAATAAATATCACACGTGGTTGACGTGTTAGTACGTAATGCAAATTTCCAAAAACTCAGAATTTTCGTCTCCATTGTATAGTCCAGACATTTGGTAGTTTTACCTGGAAAGTTTTCCGAGAGTTTTGAAAATGGGCAATTCATAGATTTCGATGTGCTCTTTCCGAATTTCAACTTTGCCCCCTCGTATCTTTGCCGCTCGCGCCGCTATATTCGAAAAATGGCGTCCAAATGCAGTTTTTTGGCAATATCTCCTTTCCGACTCATTTCACGAAAAAAACAATTACAAAAAAGGAAACTAGAGAAAATTTCCTACAATTTATGTAATTACCTTTTCTTCGTAAAATCAATTTTTGGCGTACGAGCTCCGCAAAGTGTAGTTCAGTAACCACCTTGTAAGATAGAGAGTAAGCGGCTTTTTTTTTTTTTTTTTTTTTTTTCCCTGTGGCACAGTGGAGTATTCGTATCAAAATCCTGGCCAAAAAGCGAAAATTTTAAATTTGTTTAAAAACAGTAATATATATATTTTTGGATAGCCTAGTAACTGATGCATCATGAGATACATGTTTTTCGACCATAATTCATATCCAAATGATGCAACACTCGGTTTAAAAGCAAGTTTCTTCATTTACGACAAGAGATTTCAGCGTTTTCTATTACTTCGTCTTGCATTTTTTACGGGCTCTTTAAATTAATTTACTGGTTTGATACTTAGTATAATTGTAGTAAAATATGTGTATTTTAATTATATGTATCTATTAGCTTGAAAAAATAATATGACTTTATTTTTAAAAAATTGTAAACTTTTTTGTTCTATTTTTTTTTTCAAAAACCCACATTTCAAAAAGCTTTTTGAAGGGGTGTCGCGGCTTGTCGCGCCTAATTTCAACTATAATCATAATTATTACAGTATTGAGTGTCTATTCCAAGAAAAAAATATTCCCCCAACATCCACCATTTTTATAAAAAAAATTATTTATATAACGCCATTTTTATTTTTTCGATAATTTTTCGACGGGTGATCGAAAAAGGGATACAAACATACGCGCGTGTATTTCTCATAAACTATAAATTATGTGCAAGTGTTTGGATAAAGGTATATAAAATTTCATTTCAGTTAAAATTTAACATCAGTATTTTAAATTCAGTATGTAATTTCTTATTTTTCTGATGTAAATTTGCTATAAGAAGAAAATTTCTACATATTCCAAAATTGCCCTTTCTTAGTCCTGTAAATAGTCCCATCTATTTACAGCTTAGTTTTCCATTTATGTCGTAAATTGTGTCCAAAGCAAAAACTCCCCATTTTTGGTTCTCAAAGGTTGGCAACTGTGACTTCGGGTCATTGGAGTGTGAGTGTGTAAACAGAAACACGTGCTAGCTCTTTAAGTCATTTTGAAGTATTGGCTTGAAATAAATTACTTTCTCCTCCAGCTTGGAATGAGATTTTATGGGTTTGCAAGGAGGCTTCTTTTAAATAGTGTCCTTTTAGCTGCTCTAGACAAAGGCCAAGTAAAAAGAACAAGCCTTATAACAGTGAAACCCTAAAACTTCTTCTTCCAGAGGGATCCGATAGTGCCCCCCCCCCCCTCTCTCTCTCAAAAAAAAAAAAAAAATAAATAAATAAATAAAAAAAGTGATTCTAAGTGAAGACGAATATCAGAGTTCAAAAGAATCGGAATGAAAAAGTTAATCTTCTGAAGTCACTAGAAAACTAAGATACAAAGATCCCTATAGTAACTACATTTAGAAAAGTGAAAAATCTAAAAATGTTTATGATAAAAATTGATTTATAGATAAGTAGTATTATATTTATAAGTATTATTAAAATATTACATTTATATATTTTTATTGTGGTTAAGGCACAGCTACACGGCTATTTGCCTAACGGGAATTTGCCTTGGGCGGAGGGCTTTTTAAGGGATTCTATTGCGTATTCATGTGACATCTGGAGAAAATCGCCCAAACCTCCAGTCCGTTAGATCGACAGCTGCGTGCTATTACATTTATAAGTGGTATTATACAATAGCAGTACTTCTCAGTAAGGGACACTCCTCGGACAAGACATTTGTTACTTCCAACTTCGAGTCGTTTGGCGATATATCGCCAAACTTGGCGACAACACGCTGTTTTTATATAATTTAAGAAGTATATAATACTAAAAAGTCAGTCAAAAGTCAACAGTAATGATTTTAACGTTAAAACACATGAAAAATATTTTTGGCCAGGATTTTGACACAAATACTCCACTGTGCGTGGTATCCCCAGTAGGCCCCATTAATGGAAGCATAATGGAAGAGTTGAGTACAAGAACATGTTAAGGCCATTCTTTTTAACACGCTTTTATTTGTTGATTAGAGACATATTTTTCCTTTTTAGTGAGGAAGGTAGCATTTAACTGCAGGTTGATTAATACTTTGGTGCACAGCAGGGCGTAGCAACGGGGGGGGAGGGGGCAGGGGGCTGCTTCTCACTCGAAATGATACTTTGACTCTCGATGATACTCGAAATGAACTTTAGCTTTAAATTTGAGACCCAGCCCACCCCTAAATAAAATCCTGTCCACGCCACTGATGCACAGTGAAAATAAATTATCTCACAGTTTGCACTTTCCAACTTAGTGTTCCTTAGTGCCTTATGAGAGATATCGAAAATTAAAAATAAATTTTAAATACGTACAGTTTAAAAAAAACTGAAAAACACGCTTTAGTGATAAATTGAACTAACTAAAAAGCGAAAAATAATTCTTAATATAGAAATAAATTAATGAACAAAAAATGGTATTATTGTGAAAAAAGCGTGGGGTACTCCATATATCAGTTCTTGAAAATATTCGATCGGTACGATTATTACAAAAATGATGCAAAAAATATAGCACAAAGCGCCCCACGCTGTTTTCACAATAATACTATTTTTCGTTCATTAATTTATTTCCATATTAAGAATTATCTTTCGCTTTTTAGTTAATTCAATTTATCACTAAAGCGTGTTTTTTTGGTTTTTTAAACTATATTTTTATTTAAGGTATAGTTCTCAAATTTTGTCACCTCATGCGTGTATGAGGCGCATTTTACTTCCTGGGAATTGTTTTGTACGGGGGTCGTAAACAAATTTAAAAAGTGTAGCAGTTTGTAAATTTATATAGGAACTTTTTCTTAATGCAGTCTTATTTCCGACCTTATTTTCAACACATTTTTCAATTTAGACTGCCCACTTACCTCTAATAGATAAAGAATTAAAGCCCATTACCACCTTTTGTGAACGCCTTGCAGAATTGCTCAAAATCTTTAGGAGATTAAATCTTAATAAGTACAAAATTTAATTTTTCTCACAGCCAGCACATTCAAAATAAAATCCCAATCAGTAAAATGTGCACCATACATCAATTAGATGAAGTACTGAATTTCAGCCTTTCAACACAGAAAGGGTCATAGGTATGTTTAAACAAAGTTGGTATATTCTATACTGCAGGGGAGTAGCCAGATTTTTTTTCATGAGGGGGGGGGGGTTCGACTACTGCAACTCATATATATGTATACGTGTGTGTGATTATGAAGTGAAGAATATACATTTTGTATGGCAAAAATTTCTCATGGGGGGGTTATGACCCCCCTAACCCCCCCTTGGCTACGCCCCTGCTATATTGTGACAATAACAGCATAAGTAGTATGCAGTTATGCAATCGTTTTTTACTTCCTTGTACGTAGTATAAGGAAGTAATGTGATCCCGAAAAATTTTGGGTGCCAAATTTCGACAAAAAAACAGATTTTGACTACCTCTAAATTTAATTTTAAAAATTTTTTCGATGCATCCTATCGTAGGCTAGCATGCACGATCATATTAACGCGTCTGCAACTCATTTTGACCAGCGGCGAGTCTGCTGTGGCCAGTTTTTCCATGCCGTCTGTACGTACGTACGTATGTACGTACGTACGTACGTGCGTACGTACGTACGTACGTACGTACGTATGTATGTAACTCGCATATCTCAAAAACTATTGGTCGTAGAATGTTGAGATTTGATATTTAGGATTGTTCTATGATCTAGTTGTGCACCTCCCCTTTTGGTGGCAATCGAATGGATAGTTTATGTACAGGACCGCCCAAAAGATTCGAAATACATTACGCTCTATGGGCCGAAATTCATTAAACTCGCCTAACTCAAAAGCTATTAGGCGTAGAATTTCGAAACTTCATATTTTGGATAGTTGTAACATCTAGTTGTGCACCTCCCCTTTCGATTCCATTCGACTGGATAGTTTATCTACAGAACCGCCCAAAAGATTCGAAATACATTACGCTCTATGGGCCGAAATTCATCAAAGCATTTTTTAGAGGTATTGGGCTATTTCAAACGACTCAGAAGTGATGTATTCTGTAAAGAGTTAGAAAATGAATTTCTCCATTAAAAAAAGTGTCTTTATCATTTGTAGTTCTGCTACAGGAACACTCAAAAGATTTCCAATACATTACGGTCAATGGCAATTTTAGGGACATTCATCCATTTCAAGCACAATACCGTCCTACGACATAAGTTAGGTAATGGTCCGACCACGGTCACGTGCCTCCCTCAAGATCTATGCCAAAAGTCGCCAAGCTTGGCGACTTTTGGTGTACGTGTGTGCATATTTAACTCTCAAATCTCAAAAACTATTATGAAATTTCATATATAAGAATGTTGTAACATCTAGTTGTGTATCTCGATTTTTGGTTCCAATCTACTGGAGAGTTTATTTACAGGATCACCGAAAAGAATTTTAGTACTTTAATGTCTATGGACATCTTCAATATAATACAACTGTAGACAGTCATTGTTTGGTACATGCCCAAAAACTCGCCGTCTGTCCTCGACCTTGGCGAGTTTTGGCGAAATATCGCCAAATTTGGCGATAGTCAGTCATTTGGTCCATGCCCAAAGTATCGCCATTTGTCATCGTTCTTGGCGAGTTTTGGCGAAATATCGCCAAATTTGGCGATAATCTGTCATTGTTTGGTTCATGCTTAAAATCTCGCCAAATTTCGTCGACATTGACGAGTTTCGCCGAAATATCGCCAAATTTGGCGCCAAAAATCATTTCGTATTTTGTATAACACTAAAACTTTAACCCGTAGATTTTTGAACTTTTGTATTTAGAACTATTGTAATATCTAACTGTTTTCCATATCTTTTTTGACAGCAATCGACTGAGAATTTATTTACAGGGTGAGCCAAATGACTTTAAATACATTGAGGTGTATGGATGCATTCAATTCATTGAAAGTCTGTGGTCAATGACTACTTTGGCTATCCCCAAAATCTCGCAGACTATCTCAAGTTTGTCGGCTTTTGGTGAAATATCGCCAAATAAAGTGTCAGAAGGAAATACTTCAAATTGAACTCAGCTTGGCGATATCGAAATATTTGTCTAGAAATCGCTAAACCTTACTATTATTGATATTTTATCTCTTTCAAACAAATAAGTTTAGAGGAAGTGCGTCGAAAATATTTTTGATCTAATGGACGTGCAAGGAAGTCATGTGTTGGACACATCAGATTTTTTTTCTTTCGTAATTAAGTGCAAAGCCCCTGGAGCGCAATTTTTTCGCTCTCTCTATTTATCTACCTGTCTACATTCTAAAGTCATTGAAAAGTAGTTTCAGTAAACATAGTATACTTTTCGTATTTCTGGAATTAAAAAAAAAAAACTCAAACACCTAACCATTGAAAAAAAAACTATTCTTTTTAAAACCTTTCTTATTTAACTAACATTGGATTCGATACAGATAACCCAGTCTACATTGGGAGTACAACCCTCGTGAACTAACAACGGTTCACTTCGTAATCATAAATTCAGTGCATCAGTTCAATAATCTCTTCGGAACATATTCTTCACTACAAACATGACAGCCACAATAGTTTTCTAATTTCCTCTGTCAATGGACCTGCCAATTTCGGATAATAAATTAGATTTCTAAAAGTAAAGTAAACACAAGACAGCAAAAGTTTCTATTATTGTTACAGACATCTTTAGTTTGAAATGTTCCAAAGCTGATATTAACAGGCCACTCTGTCTTCTGTTGTTCAAGACATGAAAATACATAATGCAATTACTTGCGCTTTTTCCCTTTATGATGTGACGGCATTTGAGCGAAACCGCTGCTCGATATATAAAGGTTTTCAGCACAATGTATACAACGTGCCAAACTGCAATTACTAGCTACAGAAGAAATCCATTCTTGCAATTTTACATCGTCACGTTCCTATTCTTTCCAGGATTCCTGGACCTTGGTTTTTCCACTGGGTATTTTAGGATATCATAATTAATTAAATCATTATTCTGATAGCAAGCAGGTAAAAAGGTAGACTGTCTTACGCACGGAAATGCACGTGTTAGAAAACAAACCTGTGTGAGAAAAATTGAAAGAATAAACTACAGTGGCGGCTCGTGGTCAAAACTGTTAGTGCAGCCGGAAGCATATGAGCCCCCCCCCTTCCTCTGGACAGGAATGGAAAATCTTTGTTATTGAATTCGAAAGCTGACGGATTAAGCCCTCACCGAGGAAAAAAAAAAAGAAATTACATAAAAAATGTAAGAGATCCTATTTTACTTCCATAAAATGGACATAAATTTCAAGCAGCCGCTCTTATCCTCAAAATTGCATTAATCCGTGTCTGATTCGATGTTTCCTTAGAATTTTCTTTTGTAACGATAACTTGCGAAGAAAAGAAAAAAAAAGAAAACTTACTTATTTTTTATAAATCAAATCATTCCTCCTTTATTTTAAACTTGCGAATCGGCCAGTGATGCCCTTATAAAAAGGCGTTGTTTTAATTCAGATATCAATAATTTTAAAAGCTCTTTAAAATGTCCCAGTAAAGTTCCGTCGACATTATCAACGTATTATGTGATGATGAATTAGCAAACGCACCAAACTCCATGGTAATAAAACCGAGAAATTTGACTCGAGCTGAAGTATAAAATATGTACTCGAGAATGAGGGCACGTTACAATAATGAGAGGTGCGAGGATTCTAAAGATTTAATTTAGTTTTATATAAAATTTTGTTGGGACTGTTTTTGTTTTGGACGCCTGATAAAACTGGCGTTGGAATTGTATGATTTATGTTAGAGTAATAAAGGTTTTTATGTAAGTCCCATAAATTGCTTTGCCTTTTGTTGAAAGGAAGCTAAAAAAAAACGTACTGGCGCAGCAGCGGCAGGATCAGAACGTAGGAAGTGGAGAAGTTATTTAGTTGTGAGAAGAGCCATGTCGTTTTTAAATAAGGGAAAGAAGGAAGATTTAATTAAGTTAGCGGAAGAGATCGGTGAAAATCCTTCACCTGGTTTGTTACTACCGGATCTAAAGAAAATGATTACCAGTAGCAATATTTATGAAGAAGATTTAGAATTGGTAAAGGAAATGCTTAGTTCATTTATTGAAGAAAGAAAACAACGGGAACAAAGAGAATTTGAAGAAAGAAGAGAAAGAGAGCAGAGAGAATTTGAGGTAAGAAAATTGGAAATCGAGGCAAATAGTAGAATAGACTTGTCAACAAACGTTAGAGACGAAAATTTTAGAGACGCTGGGAAAGCTAGGTTAGAATTATGCAAGTACACACCTAAGTTTGACACGCGCGAATCTGATATTACATGCTATTTAACGATGTTTGAAAATCATGCTAATAGATTGAAAGTAGATAACAAGGAATGGGTCTTGTGTTTATTAAATTTATTACCAACGGAAATTGTTCAGCTGATTATTAGAGAACCGGTAGAGAATGCAGAAAACTATGAGTATATAAAATCGATTTTGTTAAGACGATTTAAATTAAGCCCTGAAAGTTTTAGGAGGAAATTTATGACCCATCAAAAAGTGCCAGAGAAAACGTGGAGAGATTTCTGTTTTGAAATAACTAACTATTTTGAAGAGTGGGTAAAAGGATTAGAAATCCAGGATTATGACGGGTTGAAGAAACTGATTATCGCTGACCAAATCAAGAGGAGAGTTCCACATGAAATACGTGAGCATTTTTTGGACCAGTGGTCTAAGTTGATAATCCCGTCTGAGTTGGCAGATAAACTAGACGAATATGTTAACGTCCATGATTTAGCGAAGAGGTCGTGGGGAGGTGATTCGAAAAATAAAGGTAATGAGAGAACTTATGAGCGTCCAATGGAACAAGGAGCTAGGATGACGTCGAAGTCTCCGTCTCAAACCATTCCTAAGTGGGTTCAGAAACGTCAAGATGAAACGTTGGTTAAACGCAGATTTAACCCCACATGCTTTAGTTGCGGTAAAGAGGGGCATATTTCTAAGTTCTGTGGGCAAGGACGACAATTTAAAAGTAATATGACGAATACTCAAAACAATACTTTTACTCGACAAATTTCACAACCGAAAATAAACACTGTAAGCGCTGATACAGCCGAGAAAACAGATGTGTTGACAGCAAAGATCTCCGTTCCATTATCTGAATCAAGTAATCACAAAAAATTGGATGACCTAATTGAGGTTAAAATCAAATGTGGAAAATCAATTTTTAATGGTATAGTGGATTCTGGTGCACAGATATCTGTAATTCGCGAGGAATTAGTACATGGTACGCCTTTTGAAGGAGAAGGACAATTAGAGTTATCGTCCGCGTTTGGCGATAATGAAACCGCTCCACTTCGGACATATGAGATGAAAATCCACGATGGTAAACATGGCGATACAGCAATTATGTGTGCCGTTTCAAAGAAACTTACCAGTGATATGTTAATAAGTCGTTCAGCTTTTGAGATGCTAAATGAGAACATTGAACTTTATCATAATAAACAATTATGGCAAGAAACAGTTTCAAATGTGGAAGTAGAAACTGTAGGGAAAGCAGAGGAGGACGTAAATGTACAAATATCTTCGGATTTGAATTCCACTACGCCGAATGTGAATGTCTTGACAGCAAGTGAGTCTGCGAGTAGAAAGCTAAATGCCATTTCAGAGTTGGCGAAACTTCAAGGCGATGACGAGACACTCAAGAGATGCTTTGATTGGGCGGAAAGGCAAGAAAATTCGTATATCATTGATCAGGGAATACTACAGCATAAGGATTATGTCTGTGGAGAAGAGATTCAGCAAGTAGTAATTCCAAAAGAAAGAAGGAATTTTATTTTAAGAATGGCACATGATATTCCGTTGGCAGGACATCTAGGGGAAAATAAGACTCTACAAAGAATCAGATATTCATGTTACTGGCCTAATATCAGGCAAGATGTAAAGTTATACTGTCAAAGTTGCAAAGAATGCCAATTGAGGAGAACTAGCACCTATCGGGATCATATTATCATACAGCCTATCGTTAGGCCTGAAAATCCTTTTGAAGTCTGGAGCGTAGACTGTATAGGACCACTAGAGCCTGCATCGAGGAGAGGACATCGATATATTATTTGTGCCGTGGATTTATGTACTAAGTGGGCCGAGGCAATTCCAGTGAAAGAGATTAGTGCCAAGACAACGTGTGACGTTTTAATGGAGATTTTCACCCACACCGGTTTTCCAAAAGTGATATGCACCGACCAGGGTACGAACTTCGCTACCAAGCTGACTCAATCATTTGAAAATCTATTAGGGGTAGCGCCACGTTTTTCGACACCCGGACATCCGGAAAGTATGGGGGCAGTAGAACGATGGAATAAAACTCTTAAGGAGATGATGAATAAAAACATACAAGAGTATGGGAGAGACTGGGATATACATATACCATATCTCATGTTCGCGTATCGTGAAGTGCCACACAGCACCACGGGGCTATCACCATTTCAATTGGTTTATGGGCGGTTACCACAAGGACCATTAACTTTATTGAAAAGTATTTGGACGGGAGAACGAACTATCCCAACGACCGCGTCCAGACCAATCACTAAATATCTTGAAGATTTAGTTGAAAATATACGTAAAGCTAATGAGATCGCTTCCGAAAACACCGAGAAAGCTCAAGGAGAATACGTTTCCAGGTATAATCTCCGTGCGAGAGGAAAACAGTTTGCCATTGGCGACAAAGTGTTGATATTACTTCCATCATCAACTCACAAACTTTTAAGCACTTGGATTGGACCGGCAACGGTAATTCAAATCACCAGACCGCATTCGGTAAGAGTTGAATTAGAGGATGGTAGTACTAGAGAGCTACACGTGAATAAAGTACGACCGTATGTGCAGAGGGTAAATCACATTGGTGTTGTTTACGAAATGGATGAAGAATTTGGCGTAATCCATTACGCGCCTACTGATAAAACAAAGAAAGAGGTAGAGGACAACAGAAAACATTTGGAGAAAACTAGAAATCATAGTTTAACTGAAGAGCAAACCCAAGAGTTATTTGATGCACTGAAGAGATATATGGACATTTTTAGTTCAAAGCCAGGACATGCCAAAGTCGACGGGCATTATGTCGAAGTTACGGAGAACTGCACGCCAAAGAGACTCAAACCGTATCGAATACCCATCAGTTTACAAAGAGAAGTTGATCGCCAAATCGAGGAGCTAATTCAACCTCATTGAACCAAGCGATAGCGAATGGGCACATCCTGTTGTTTGTGTTGCCAAAAAGGATGGAAGCGTGAGGTTATGTATTGATTTTAGACTATTGAATAGTTTCACGGTGCCTGATTCATATCCCATGAAAATCGCCAGGGATTTAATATTCAGAGTAGGACAAGCTGCATTTATAACCGTCATAGACTAAACGAAGGAATACTGGCAGATTCCCATGCATGAAGAATCCAAGCATTTCACCGCCTTCGTAACACATTCGGGGCATTATCAATGGAAAGTCTTACCTTTTGGGATGAAGAACGCCGGAGGGACATTCCAGAAATCAATAGATAAAGCATTATTCGTACATCGTGATTATTGCTGTGCATACATTGACGACGTATCCATTTTCTCTAACAGTTGGGAAGAACATTTAAAGCATATAAGCCAAGTCTTTAAAGCATTGAGGGAAGTAGGACTTACTGTGAATCTTGGAAAATGCGAGTTCGGGAGAACCCAGGTAAAATTTTTGGGCCATATTGTAGGTTCCGGTCGGCATACACCGGATCCGGGGAAGATTGAACCTGTAACGAGGATATCAAGGCCTACTACCAAGAAAGAGCTAAGAAGCTTAATCGGTCTAGCAAGTTATTATAGGAGTTACATACCACAATTCGCGCAAATAATTTTGCTACTAACAAATCTAACCAAGAAGAAAGTACCGATTACTATACCTTGGGGCTCCGCTGAGGACCAAGCGTTTACTCGATTGAAAGAGGAATTGATGAAGAGACCTATCTTACACACCCCAGATCTTGACAAGCCGTTTTAGTTGTACAGTGACGCATCGGCTACAGCTATTGGCGCGTGTCTCGCACAAAAGGACGCCAAGGGAGAGGAAGTCCCAATTGCTTTTTTCAGCAAGAAACTAAACCCCAGCCAAATGAAATGGTCTACGATTGAGAGAGAAGCATATGGAGTTTTAGGAGCACTATAAAAGTTTGATACTTGGATATTTGGCGCGGAAATCCAGATCGTATCAGATCATAACCCCTTAGAATATTTGACAGATAGCCTTCCAGCCAGCGCCAAATTAACAAGGTGGGCTTTAGCGTTGCAGCGATACAATTTGAAAATTACTTATCGAAGGGGCGTTCAACATGGAAATGCTGATGCATTATCCAGGCTCAAGTTAGATCCTTCTTAATAAAGTAGGATCAGGTTTATGTATTTTTATATTCAATCGTGTTATTGTAAATTGAACTATTACAGTGTATTATGAGGATATAATTATTTATTTTTCGAACCTGTTTAAAAAAAAAAATATTAATAATACAGTGATCCGGATAATCAGGTACAGTTCCAATAAAAGATAGTAAACAAAGATTTTCTTTCAGCAGCATCGTCACTCCTGTGACGGATGTGCTTTCCCCCATGGAAGTAGTAAAGTTCCGTCGACATTATCAACGGATTATGTGATGATGAATTAGCAAAAGCACCAATCTCCGAGGTAATAAAACCGAGAAATTTGACTCGAGCTGAAGTATAAAATATGTACTCGAGAATGAGGGCACGTTACAATAATGAGAGGTGCGAGTATTCTAAAGATTTAATTTAGTTTTATATAAAATTTTGTTGGGACTGTTTTTGTTTTGGACGCCTGATAAAACTGGCGTTGGAATTGTATGATTTATGTTAGAGTAATAAAGGTTTTTTTATGTAAGTCCCATAAATTGCTTTGCCTTTTGTTGAAAGGAAGCAAAAAAAAACCGTACTGTCCCATGTTTAAAGAATTTTCTCACTCGCTATGTCCTCTAAATGCTAGTTCTTGCTTACTTAAAAGCAATACTGCTTTGATGGGTAATTGTCCATTCATAAGCGTCTATTCAGGCTTACCTTCTTGATAAATTCAGCAATATAAAGTCGAGAGTTTGCCGAACATATATTCTCCTTACCCCCTCCCTCACTTCTCGAGCCAATCAGTGGGTCGAATTCACCGCGCTCTTTCAAGTGCTGCCGACGTTTGAAAATCTTTGATGAGCTGAGTCTTAGCTGCATATCCCCATTATAGCCGGAGGGACTGCTTACCGTTGGCATGGCAACGGTGCTGCCAATTTTCTTATCAGCGCTCTGGGCTGAACCAAAGATTTTCCCAATTGAATTGCGGGAAGATTAAAGTGCTTTATTTCTGAAAGAGCGATCCGGCCACAATACGGTTTTTGAGATTTTTTTTAATTTACCGTAGGAATTCCATAATTCTAATCTGAATTTAGGAAAATTAGTAGAATAAATTATTTTAAAGTATGTGCTGATAATTTCAAGTGCAGCCCGGCTGTACTTGCTGTATCCCACGAGCCGCCACTGGTAAACTAGAATGCATCACATTAACCTATCAATACGAATAAGCCCGAAGAAAAGGAGTCTGGCAACCCGAAAACAGCTAAGGAAAAGCATACAATACAGCCGTTTCACATACGTCACAAATTATAACGCTTATGGCAGAAAAGTAGGAGGAGCAAGCAGAAGGTTGCATTTCTTTCGACCAATCCAACGGTTTTACTGATCAGCCTTTGGAGATTTTTATACCGTTGTCAGGTAACTGCTGATGCGTAGTAACTATTTCAACAGAAAATGAAAAAACCTACAGCTCCCGACTTTTTTAGGAACAAGAAAATAATTATAAAGTAATTTTAGCCTGCAAAATATTTAGTCATTTCAGGAATTTTAGGAGGGCTAGAGTCCTAGCAAGCATAATTGCTAAGATGACCGTCATAATTCTATTTAAACTTGAATCCGAAATTAAATTAAACAAAATTCTTTCAAAAATGGGGTGAAAACGTCTTAACTTAGTAAAAAAAAAAAGATAAATGTAATTAAACATTGTGAGAACGATGTTTCCATACTTTTGAAACTCATTTAAAATAAAATAATGAAAGTTATATTTAGAACCTCTGACAAGTAAAAGATGCTACTAAATTATTTCATTAGTAAATTTTTGAAACAAAGAATTTTAAAATTAATTTGTCTAAAGTGTTCCGACTTTTAACGAAGATGGTTGTGTTACATTAATGTCCTAAATTTATGAAGATCATTCTCCATAACTTAGTTCCTTGTAGTGAAGGAAACAGTTTCTCACCAGAAATTTAAATAAGATATTTCACACTACATTAAATCTTGAAAATGCAGGTTGATTTACTTGATTATCTGCAGGTCTAGAGTACGCATGTTTAACATGCATGGTCATTCGATGTTAGGAATTTTTTTCGACGCCACGTCTCTACTAGGAACTCCGAATGCGGTGTACTTCCCGTAGGCGCGGTCGTCCTGTGTAAGTTCGATAGGGGCTGTAAATAAAAGGCTGCTGCTCATGAAATTTTTTTGCGAGAATGAAAGGGGTGTTCGTGGAAAACAGGATAAGAGGGGAAAACAAAGTATTAAAAGAAAAACATAACATTAAGAAGCTGAAACAGGATTGCCTGATTGGTTCTTTTTAAGGTCAAATGAAAAATTTTAGATGTTTATTATTTCATTAGTACATGAAATAAGATGATGAATTTTGCTTTAATAAAAGCCATTCTGGCTGTTCTTCTTCGACTCCTTCCCGCTGTTATGTATTCTATGAAAAAGTAAAATAATAAATATCTAGAAATTTTCATTTGGCCTTTAAAAAAGACAATCTGGCAATCCTAAACTGAATAAAGAGGGAAAGAGTTTTTATTATGGAGGGGAAGGAGTTTTTATTATGATATATACCGGAAAGTAGTATCTAAGCTGAACAGAGAGGGAAAAAATGCCTTTTTTATATGATATATCCCGGAAAGTAATATCGTTCATAAGGTCTGCATGGTCGTTTTCGTGTCTGTCCGTCTGCCTTGCACAAATCTTGCAATCAATTTGCCCGATTTCTATGATACATAGTATTTCAAATACAGTTCAGACCTGGATGGCAATGCAATACTCGCTATCCGTCTGTTAGAGCTCTTTCACTTTAGCTGACTACGGGTCGACTGTCGGAACAGGAATTGACGAAATCTTGGGGTGAAAAATCATGAACGATCATGATCGTGGGTTAATGCGGAAAGTCGTTTAAAGATTCTCTGTTGAATCGAAGTGCGTGTATGTAAATTTGTTAAAGGTGGGCGAAGTCAGCAGTCTAGGGGACTAAATAAATACGA